>VKOC01034072.1:0-16218 GCA_009364415.1 Spea multiplicata | reverse complement strand
TGATGAATGGGTTTGAAACTGGAAAGGAAAGAGACTAAAGAGCAAAGTAAATGTGCGTAGATTATTAAAACTGTGTCCATATACAGCTATGTATACTACCAGCTGAACAACTTTCGTCAAATGCTCACTTGCTGATCAGTACATAAATAGGAACTGAACTAAACTTGGCGTTAAATATATTTTCACACAGTAAGGGCCACTAAGGAATTGTTCTATACACACAAAATGAACTGCTGAAATCTAAAATTGTTTACATTCCTTGCTCCTCTGTGAGTAACTCTTATTAAACTCACCCACACCCTCCCACATATCTTCAAATCATAGTATGATTCATGAACATATGCCTCATATAACCATCGCTGGAAAATAGGGATGGGTGGAATTTTAATTTCCCAAAGCCAACTAAATTTTTTTTAAAAAAAATATCTGCTAAAAAAAATCTACCCGCACGGTGTGTGTATGCCCTGAGTGTATCAAAGTTTGCATTTGCAATTCATTTGTAATAAAGCACATTATGTTAATAATATATTTATTTACTGTGGATCTGTAAATTTTCCCAAATCCTATATAATAGTATGGTACCTCATTTTCTTTCAGAAAAAACAACAAGAGGAATGTTTGAAATGGAAAATCTGTGGATGATCAAAATATTAAAGCAAATTCTAGTTAGAAAAAATATACAATAACCTTGGTTGGGGTATGGCAACCAAGCTGTTGTGTTTTGTTTTGATTGGGAATCTGTTATGCTATATGAAAGAAAATGTAATGAGAGTTAACCATGAACTGGAGATAAAAAGACAGATTTCTACACAGAAAATATGAGTCATAGTTTATCCTAATTAAATGTTGCCATGGAAAAGGTTCTTTTCATTCCACAGTCAACAGAATGCATTTTTGAAGAAAATAACAAATCAACTTCAAGCGTAGGTTTAGGCAGTTACTAAAGACACTCTTTGTAACATTTATTCTCAAACAGCCTTTAAAATGTAGCCAACATTTTTTGCAATGCATGATTTTAACATTTCTAGACAACTAGTATTTGGGTTATTGACACATTATCCGCAATTATATTGCAGCAACAGAAAAAAACACTAATTTAGCAATGTCTTTTTTATATTTAATGCAACTATCATTATTAGCAGATAACAAACCATTCTTTACTTTATATACAGAAGTTTCTCATCCATCCACAAATTCATTCGTGTTTATGGCAACAATAAAGCAAATATCAAAGTTAACTATTATATGCCTTATTTAAGTGTGCTCCAAGATGGCCATTGGCAGGCGTCAATACACAGGGGCACCTTTAAGGTTTATTAGGCTGCACTGTATTGGCACAGCCAGCTTCTGTACTGTCAGAGAATGGCTCTGTAATGAAGAGCAGAAAGAACGAATAAAGGAGTAAGGGAACATCAGCAGGTAAGTTGTATGAGGTGTGTGTGGGGTCGCAATCAATTGGGCAAACCATACTTTTGATTAATGTTTTATTCAGGAGGGAAGAAGAAACCTTTACTGGTATTTTAACACCGGTATTAAAAGGAAAATACATTAGTGATAAGAAATAACTTGCAAGTGTTGTAATAGCTAATTTACAGAAGTCAATATTGCTAGATATAAATTTCCCTATCATCATGGGAAATGTCATTCATGCTGACAGATGCTTAAAGTAAGGTCCAATCAAAGTGTAGTTGCACACCCTGATGGGGTCCTTCTCAGCATTTAAACAAGTGGTTTATATGTATTGCCCCTCCACTTCACTCAGTTGTCAAGCTCTTGCCTCCATTGCCCTCAGTATTAATTTTATGTCTACTGCTCCCTTTGTTGCCCTCTGCTCCCCTCCATTGCCACCTGGCTAATCTCAGCCTCTCTTCTATATGTTGTTGGTAAGGAGAAGAGAGGAAAGGTGAGGTTAAGTGAGGTGAGGACACTTTAAGAGTGGGTAGGCGAGGCGAGGGGTGGATAGGATAGGTAAGGGATAGAAAGAAAAGTTGAGGGTAGGTGATGAGAGGAGAGAGATTTCCAACAAATACTTAACACAAGGTCTAAAATAGCATCAGACAATTAGAACCAAATTTAAGATCAGAGTGAGAATGGGAGAGGAGTGAAAGAAAAGAAACAGGACAGAGAAAATACAGGAAGCGAGGGAGATATGGGGAAAGAGAAGGGAGAGAAATGGGAAAGGAAGAGAGAAGGGAGAGAAGAGAGGAAGGGGAAAGCCAACCAAAACCACAACCTCCCTACATGTATGGTTATGATGTAGAGGTAAACAATTCTGATTGACCTTGAAAAAAGGAAATATGATGTATACGTACATATTAGAACTTTATCTTGTGTTAATTTAATCCATTGGATAAGTTGGGTAAATATTAACTAGAGACAATATACTGCCAAAATAAATAGGCCTCAGATAAATCCGGGCCTTTGGGTGTAGTTTGTGTTTGTTTATATTTGGATATGATACTAAATGCACTCAAATGTCATCTGTATCACAATGTCATTTGCATTATTGATTTAAAACCATAATTTAACTAGACAATTTACATATACTATTCATTTTACATCTGTACTGCCTAAAACATCAGTTCCGTCGACACATTAAAATGAATGCTCATAAACAGCCATGCATCATTTTCATGTCCTAGACGCATGCAAATTATTAGGAAACAGAATGTGTTCCAATACACAATCAAAAACAAGAATATCAATGAGATAAACAGAATATCTAACAGATGCCTAAGATGCAAGCAGAATTAAGGATGATGGAGAAATACATTAAGGAAAAATTAAGTTTTGATTAGCAGACCATGTATATAGATTTTGGTAGGTATATTTAACTAGGGATGGGCAATGGCAATAGGCAGCACTGTACTGAGGATAAAAATTGAAATACATCTGGCTGGATGCAGGGTGAGGCCATTTGTATCCAGCCAATAGAGACATGGGTGCATACTGGAGGACCGGATCCGATGGACAGTCATAGATCCAGGGTGCAGTGGAAAAAAAAATTATTATGGTCATCGTTCAGTCTCACTGGACAGGATAAAATACCAGAGGTAAATCTGTCACAAGTAATTGAATAGCTATCCTTCCCTAGACATTAATGGTAGGAATGAGATAAATAGTGATGTGAATCTGTTTTTATCTCATCTCACTTTCCTTTGCAATCCATAAGAATTATTATTTATTTACTTTATCACTAGTACTAAGTCATTTCAGTGAAGAAAATGAATCAACCATCATACCTCTACTAAGCAGCCAATAAACTTAAGGGGCTTCTCAATCTAGTAGGACTGAATCTAGTTTTGAAGAATCATACAAAGGGGCTCTGTCTGTGCATCAAGGGGTAAAGACAGAGCCCCTAGGCACACAACAGACAGAAAAGCAGGGCTGGAATCAAAGAATAAAGGGGAACTATAGCGAGGACATGGGAACTGTAGCGAAGACAGCGGAACTGTAGCAAGTACAGTGGAAACCAGAGTGGCAGGGCACACGGCTTGGAAGCCCTCAGGCAGGGCACATGGCTTGGAAGCCCTCAGGCAGGGCACACAGCTTGGAAACGGCTGGACAGGTAGGCAAGTCTGGGACATGCTGGGATCTGGTACACAAATCTGGATCATAAGCACACAGGAGATCAGAACAAAGTACACAAAGCTTTATCTGCAAGCAGACTAACAGGAACAAACAAATGCAAAGGCACAGACTGAAGGGATGAGCAGGTAAGCAGATGCAGCTGGTTAGGTCATTAGTATACACACCGGTTGTATCCTGACACATTAGCTGTTGGGAGTTGTAACAATTTAGTCTACACAAAAAACAAAAACCACAAGCCTATCCTTATGTAAAAAAATACTAATTGAAACATAAAATATAACTTTTATTAAGAAAATAATTTATGGAACAAATATCACATTCAGTGGTACATTGTTACATTGTTAACAAATCTGGGCCTATATTATATATTCTTTTTTTCCCATTGCAGTCTTACGTAAAAAGGATTTCTATACAATTACTTGTTACAGGTTTATTTCAGACATTGGAGTAAGTACCTTGTTAGAGACTAGACTTGTGCATCGGTTTTTGGACAAACTTTTTTTTTTCCAATTAAAAGTTTTATTGACACGCATAATAGAAAGCATAAAAAAATGTACCCAACATTGTGACAGCATGAGTCACAGTTTAGACCGAACATCATTCTCTGGGTAATACTGTCACGCCGTGGAAGAAACTATTTGAGTACATTGTATCAGTAGTAACTGAGAGTAAAACAGACCAACCAGATACATCTATAAATCAATTTGCTTTGCGTATGAACGGTTATGAGAAGTGTGGCTATAAACTAACCACATTGTTGCATAAGGTATCTTTTTTTGCATAAGTACCCATGCCAACCTCTCTCAGCCTACTGGTGTATCATACAGCTTTTCTTGCAGCATGATCTGTGATTGTGAGGGGGCCAAAGTGTTCCAATTCCTGGCAACGTATATGCAGCCATATTCTATGTACGCGTTTGTTTATCAGAGAGAGAATACTAGTGCTGGAATGATTTCTATTGAGCAAAGCCGTCTGGATAAACGCTATTTTTAATGTGAACTGCCTGTTCCGTATGTTCGTACAAATCAACAATAACTAGAGCGATCTCTGAGGAAACTGACGAAAATGAACTGCAAAAGCTCAGAAAATGTTTCGTCCATTTGTCTCATGCAGCCGCCATTAAAACCCGTTTTGGCGCCATTACAAGCCACTTTGGTGCTCCAAAGTGGTGCTTGTAATGACTGTTTGTAGGAGGGTACATATTAATAACGGAGAGCCGGAGTGCAAGACAGTGACAGTTAGCTTAGCAGAGGGTGAGCTTAATGCTCATTACTCATCTACTATACTGCAAGTTAATAGTTTATTTTAGTGCAGAAAATGTACTGTTGTGGGGTGGATTGGAGAAGCTGTAGTGACTACAGACAGGGACTGCACCAGGCATTTCCCCTCCTGAGAAGAGTTTAGTTGATTAATACAGATGGCAATCATGCAATCCTGTTTTCTTGCCAAGCTCTACCTCTTTCCCAAAAAGTGGGACAGAGGTAGAGCTTGGAGGGACAGTGGGATAGAGTCACATAATCGTAACAGTTCAGGCAACGATTGAAGAGCTTGCTCTCCACAACCCCTCTTCACAGACCATGCTTGTTTGTCTGTTTATCTCTCCATCCATACACCAATCCATTTATAATAAATCAAATAATTTTAAAATGTTGTTTTTCTAAATATACTTGTGCTATGGAAGGAACTCCAGAGACTTACTTTACCTAGGAGGCCAGTAGGCCTATGGCCAGCCCTGTTAAAGTACTACTTATACTTCCAAAGTTTTTCCCCATAGACTTTAGAATTACTCAGAACGAATGCATCCCCACTGGAAAGTACCGTATTTGCTCGATTATAAGACGACTCTGATTATAAGACGACCCCCCAAAATCTGAATATTAACTTAGGAAAAAAAAGAAAAAGCCTGAATATAAGACGACCCCAAAGGAAAAAAGTTTTACCAGTAAATGTTAATTCATGTAAACTATTTTTTTTAATAAAAGCTATGATTGAGAAAAATATTTTTTTTTGTTTTTATTTCCTTGTATTTTCCAACCTGTCCCCCAGTTACGCACATCTGCCCCCAGGCTTGCCACTCCAATATGGCACTGTGGCCCATGATATGCCTTTTAACCCTCTATATGCCACTGTGCCCCATGGTATGCCTTTTGACCCCCTATGTGCCTCCAGAAATGCCTTATACCCCTATATACCATTCTGGCATTTAGGGGTTAAAAGGCATATTATGGAGCAGAGTGGCATATAGGGAGATATAAGGCATTCCAGGAGGCAGAGTGGCATTAAGGGAGTTAAAAGGCATTGTATAGAGCACTCTGCCTCCAGAAATGCCTTATACCCCTATATCCCACTCTGGCATTTAGGGGGTTAAAAGGCATATTATGGGGCAGAGTGGCATATAGGGAGGTATAAGGCATTTCAGGAGGCAGAGTGCTCTATTAAATGCCCCTTAACACCACTCTGCCTACTGAAATGCCTTATATAGGGGTATAAGGCATTCCAGAAATGCCCTTTGCCCCCATTTAACTAACACACACACTCTCTCTCTCTCCCCCCTCTTTCCCCCCTCTCTTACCGGTGCTTCCAGCCGGGGCAGCGGGTTGACGTCTCCTTCCGCTGCAGTTAATATTATAATATAGAATCAACTGAGAAAACAAACGCTTGGGATGCTAGGGTGGACTGCCTTATAGGCATTTAAGCCTATGCCAAGCTAGACAAACAGCTTGACACCTTATCATACTGCCTTGTAGAAAACAGTAAAAAAGAAAGAAGGAGCAGGACTTAATTAGCATTGCCATAAAGTATGAGTCCAGCGTGGGAAGTCACCATTTCACGACTAACAAAAATGGCAGCTTTCAGTTCTGTAGAAATAGAAAGTTTACATGAACAAAATTGTATTATTATTATTATTATTATTGTCTTTTATTTATATAGCGCCAACAATTTACGCAGCACTTAATATAATACATAGATTCATATAGGGGGTATAAGGCATTTCTGGGGCCAGAGTGGCAAGCCTGGGGGCAAATGTGCATAACTGGGGGGGGCAGGTTGGCAAATAAAAGGAAATAAAAACCAAAAAATATATTTTTCTCAATCACAGCTTTTCTTACATATGAAAAAAATAGTTTACATGAATTAATAAAGAAATAAAAGTTTCTTACAAGAATATCGTGAAGAATAATGTGGTCGCTGTTTGGTTCCACTGAGTAAAATGGAACCTTTTAATCTAAAATGTTTTCAGTAGCAAATGTTTTGATTCCATTATGTGTAATGTGTTTCATTTATTAGGGCCTTTTAACACTTTTGCTTTCTGGCATTTTAATACAAATAATGTAATAAAAAGAATGTTTTATAGTTATTTGTACGGCAAATAGTGTGACTCGGATATGTATAAGGGGTGCGTGTGGGTATAAGAGCTCGGCCGCGAGATAAACTATATGGGGCTGCTCTCCAAATGTTTCCACGGCTGCTTTTCAGTCCCAGCCCGGCCCTTTGGAACAAAATGCTATTTTGTTCTTAAGTTTCAATAAAGCAGCTTGAACTTCCTGGTTTTTAAGACTATAAATAATAGGATTTAGCAAAGGAACCAAGACGGTGTAAATAATAGCAAAGAACTTGTCCTGTTTTGGAGAATAGGATGAAGTGGGTCTCAGATATAAACACAAGATAGTCCAATAAAAGATAGTAACAGAGGTCAAATGAGAAGCGCAAGTAGAAAAAGCTTTCCGTCGGCCTTCGGACGACTTTATTTTCAGAATGGTGGAAATGATGAATACATAGGAGATTAAGGTGAGCATGAAAGCTGGGATCACGACGAAAACACCCCCAGCATACGTTAGTATTTCCACTACAGACATATCGCTACAGGAGAGCTTCATAACTGGAGAAACATCACAGAAAAAGTGGTCAATAAGATGAGAAGCGCAGAAGGACATCTTAGATATGAGGACAGCGTGTGGCATAGGGTCGGTTAGCCCAATGGTCCACGCACACACTATAAGCAGGGCACAGTGCCTTAAACTCATCAGGATACAGTAACGAAGGGGGTAACAAATCGCTATGTAACGGTCATACGCCATGACCGCAAGCAAAACATATTCGGTGCACGTCAGGAAGGTAAAGACATACATTTGTGATATACATCCTGCGAATGGGATTGTCTTCCGTTTAGTAAGGAGGATATACAATAGTTCGGGTAAAACGTTTGATGCGCTCATCATGTCAATGAAAGAAAGTTTCATTAAAAAAATATACATTGGCGTGTGAATATTCGGGTCACTGAAGACGGCTATGAATAAAGTCATATTCCCCAAAATAATGATGAAGTAGGCAATTAGAAATATTACAAACATTGGAAGTTGTAGTTCTGGGATATCCGTCAAACCCTGGATGGTAAAATCAGGCCCCGTCGAGTTCATTTTCTAATTTCATATTTGTCAACGACCAAGTCACCGTTCATTACGGCCTTAGGGTTAAAATAAAAAATCACACTTCTTATTATCTAGTAAAGCCTTTATAGAATGTATTACTTCCTGTGTTCTAAGTCACCTTTCACGAGCGAGTCCTTCTTTAAGAATGTTTTATTGGTTCCTTATCCCACGGACTCCTATAAAAAAAAGAGATTATTCTGAACAAGGAAATTATCAGGTTCACAATCATTCTAACATGCATAATTCTTTAATTTTAAAAATAAAATGTCCAACAAAAATCCCTCAAATACATCCTATGACAAATAAAATAAACACGAAATATCAAATAAAAACAATCAAAACATAATATAAACTAGAACATGTTTTGAAGGTAATAATAATAATAATAATATGAAGGAACGTTCCTGATTGATTTTTAGGGTTGATCGGGTCAACTTAGAAACCAATATAAAATCAGGACTTCAGAGGTCTTACTCCATCTGAAGAAGAGACAGAAGTTATAAAATCTTATGCCAGCTCTTGGTCAATAAAAGATATTAACTTTCACTCCATTGACTTTTGGACTAGCGTGGATGAATTTATTTTCCTTCATTTTTCTTCAGACATTTGTTGGCTGGGTGAATCAAGTTTTCTTCTGGGGATATTGTTAAATAAATCGGTTGTTATGTTGTATGACATTAGATTATACATTCAAACCCAATTTGGCCCTTGCAAGAAAAGCCTATTACAACAAGGAAAGCATAACGAAAGGGGCAGCAATGTTTAAAATCACAGCATAGTTATAAAAATATTGTGGTGTATAAAAAATAAAAATTAGAATGGACGTTTCTTTATACACCACTAAGATGACAGAGACTGCTTTGCTTTAATATTATTTTTATAGGAACAGTCAGTGAGACTGATGTATATATGTGTGTGTGTGTGTGCAGGCGTAGAATAGTCATTGCGATTAAAATTGGTAACATATAAGGAAAAAATAGAAAATCTATAACTTTAAAAATTAAACATGCTATTTAATGCATCAACTGTCCACATAAACATATCACTAACATAACATTTAAACAAATATAAAAAAACATCTATGTAGCATATATAAATGTATATGTCAATATGCCCATATTTGTATTGGATACACTTGACAAACATTTAAAACCAGATTTATGATGTTCAACATGCGCTACCTCTTAATATACATGTTTTTATAAACTATTGCTAATACGTCTTATTGTAAAAATAATCATAAAAATATAATATATATAACGTAGTATATAATCTATACTAGTGACATACCTATGTAGAAAGCCAATTCTAATGCTGACATTTCTGTGTTGTCCCCATAAATTACAGGGAAGCGCAGTCCTCTTATACACCTGAAAAAGGGTGTGAAACGTAACGCTTATTTGCTGATCTTTTATACCGTCTGAAAGAGATGTGAAAGCCTCAAGAGAAAAAGTATGATAAGTAAAACTTTCTTTGAGTCAGAGAAAGAAAAACAGGTTTGGGAGCACCTAATGATACCCAGTACACCTCAACATGGTTCATGCCGCGGCTAAAGTTTTAAGCTTGGCAAAGTTTAGTTTGAAACAAAGAAATGTAAGTAATGTCCAGGGATGGTATATGGATTGTATATGGACATGGATGGGTTGTATGGGATGTGAGGTTACAGCCCAAGCTTCGTTCAAACTGTTGTAATTTGCGGTCAGCTTTCTTAGATCATTATTTTTTTGAATTATTTGAGATTTTTTGATGACCACGTCTTTTGGGCCCTGCAAACGTAAGTGCCCCACACACACAGAGATCAGATGCAAAATGTGTGTCCATCCTTGTCGCATGGTGTTGGCAATGGATGGACCTCATTTTCCCTAATATGAGGAGTGGAGCAGAGAAGGTAGTCGGATTTTTTTGTTTTTTAAGTCTTAAAATCTCAATACCCTCCTTCCTAAAGGGTGAGGATGGAGGAAAGGCAGGGGAGGGTATATGCACCTCCAAACCCCTTTCACCCCAGTAGTAGGTAGAAGAGGCAGGAGGGACAAGGATGTCTACATGTCTGGGTGGCCCCATATCTACTAGAACCCATTTCCATACCTGGAAACTTCTGGGCTCCGGCTACCCAGAGCCTTCCCTTGCGGGACGCAGCCAGGACTGCCCGCTGACGTCAGTGCATGCCCCAAATGTGACCTTTTAGTCCCCAAACTACCTTACAAACTCATGCATGGGTGGGATTACTGTATTCAAGTGATGGTGCTTATTGGTTTGTTGTTTTAAAGTGACATATACCAGGGGATGTAAATTTATACCTGAAGTACCCACAAAATAAATTACTACCACAAACTTTGACAAATGCTGGCAGTGGAACTAGTGCATGGAAAGTGTTATAATAACAGCATTTGAAATACTCCAGGTTGTCTATTTTTCAAAAATATATGTTTCGATGGAGTACAATAAGTCTTGCAAAACTGTCCAAAATTGGACATGGGGAGAGGATCTGTTTTGCCCAATCAATGAGGATACAGAATGATAAAAGGTTTTGTACCGTGTTAGCCGTTGAGAAAACAGGAGAAAAGTATAGTAAAAATGATACCATTTATTGGCTAACTGAGAGTTTGATTGCGAGCTTTCGAGACCAAGTTGTTAGGTCCCTTCCTCAGGCATTAATGAAGCTAACAAAGACTTGACTAAATACAAAAGCACAATTCACACATTAACAAAGACATTAGATAAACACAGAGGTATTGGGGAATTTGTCCAGCAGTAAATTAGTTGGACTAGCAGAGATCCAATGGACAGATATGGTTCAATCAAAGCATCGTTGGTCAGTTCACTCCCTGGTTAGAGGGGCCATAAAACCATTAGACATATGCCAGATCCATGAAGGTGTCAAATGTTCTCAGGAATAAGTTGTTTGTAGTGAATTCGAATTGTGGGAGGATTAATGGTTGGTGATGTTATAATGGGAGATGAATTCTCTGTCTCTGTTGAGGCCAGTAATTAGGGTATTAAAACGGTATATTAGTTTGATCTCCCATATCTTTCTCTCCCTCTGGGTGCGGAACGATCCCATCAGTACTGACAGCTTCACATCCTGAATGCTGTGTCCAGGCTGACAGAAGTGTTCTCCAACAGGTGTATCTATTTTTTTCTGTTTGATGGTATGTCTGTGGGAATTAAACCGTTTGTGTAATGCTTGGCCTGTTTCCCCCACGTACATCGCTGTCGGGCACTTAGCACACATGATAAGGTACACCACGTTAGATGATTTGCACGTAAAGCAGCCATTGGTTTTGTGGTGTAAGTGTGAGCCTGGTATCTGTATTTGATCTGTGGGAAGGATGTGTGCACAGGTCTCACATCTCTTTTGTTGGCAGGGAGAGGTACCATTTGCTGTTCGCCTGTGAAGGGTGCTCCTCACTATACATTGCTTGAGATTGGGAGGCTGTTTGAATGAGAGCAGTGGGGGATGTGGGAATATCGTCCGAAGTCTTTCATCAGTGTGCAAGATTTCTTGTAGTTCCTTTGAGATCTTGCGCAGGGCTTCCATTTGTGGATTATAGGTGACCACTAATGGTACTCGATCTCTTTTTTGTGGCTGCTGGTATCTCAGGAGGTTTTCTCTGGGGATATTGATGGCTTTCTGTATTTGGGAGTCTGTGATTTTTCTACTGTACCCATGGTTTATGAATTCCTCCCTGAGATTCTGGAGGTGTTTATCTCTGTCCATAGGATCCGAACAGATGCGGTTATATCGAATGGCTTGACTGTATATGATTGAGTTTTTGGTATGTCTGGGATGGAAGCTGTTGTGTTTCAGATAGGTTGGTCTATCTGTTGGTTTGCGGTAGAGTGAAGTCTGAATGGACTTGTTCTTAATGTAGATGGTAGTGTCCAGGAACTGGATGTTAGTGCGGGAGTAGCTCAGTTTCAGGTTTATAGTGGGATGAAAGGCATTGTAGCCTTCATGAAATCTGAGGAGTTCCTCTTCGCTACCAGTCCAGATGATTAGTATATCATCGATGTAGCGGAGATATACCAGCGGTTTGTTATGGCAGGTGGAGATGTAGTCCTCCTCCAGTCTGGCCATGAATAAATTGGCATATTGTGGTGCCATTCGTGTGCCCATTGCAGTCCCCATTTTTTGGAGATAAAAGTCCTGTCCAAATGTGAAGATACAGAATGATGGCACATCAAACAGCAATTAAAGCAAAACTTTAATATAGAACTCTTACTACAGCAGATAGAAAATACTTATGTGTGCAAAAGTATATGTACAATGCGATCGTGTCAAATGTCAATACAGTAATACTGAGCCAAGTAGTTATCACTCCTCTAGCTGACTAGCTCGCAACTCAGCAGGGGCTGGGAAACCCCTCAGAACAAGAGCCACTTGTCTCGGACGCAAGGATCTCTGGATCCGTCCTGGGCTGCAAACACCATAGATGAGGCTTCAAAGTTGGCAGTTGCGGCCTTAGGTTTTTATAAGCGTTGTGAGGACTTTCCGGAATCTTCCAGGGGCGAGTGTCTTTACATCATGGTGTTATCTCTAGGAGGCTTCTGTTCTGTGATGCAGGCAACCCTCCATTTTATGATGCTGGCCAGACACCCTAAAAGAGGTCCTTCGCCATTTTGTTCTTATGTGCTTGGGCCGCTTTTCCTTATCTATTTTGATCTGTACATGTTGACGCCTGACGCCTCAGTTACAAGACATATGACTATACTTAACTAATTAACCCTATCATGACCGGGGCCAGGAGTCAGATTAATAAAATCCACTACGGGATCACCAGACTAAAAATGGGTTTGAAATAGCAAAACACTTCTTGTTCTTATTGCCCTATAACTTCCAAAAAAAACCATAAAAACACTGGGTATTTCTTAACTCAGGACCAATTAAATCTATTTAGCAGTTTTTCCATTAGCTTTTGTAGATGAGTAAAAGGTTTTTCAAATAAACGTGAAAAAAACTTTAAACGCTTTTTTCAATACTTCACCATACTTTATTATTTTTATTGGAAATTAGATGATAAAAATGCTATCTAAAAGAAGGGTATAAGCATGACTATGTATAAGTCTGTGTTTGAAGTGGTATATAGATCCAGATGCCCCATGGAAACTTCCTTAACAGGTAACGCAAATTAATCTTTAGTTAGTAATGCTGCAAACTTATTTTTGAGTCTGTCCAAAGCCTTTTTGACTTCTTGGTTTTTTAGACTGTAAATAACGGGGTTAAGCATCGGTACGACCACAATGTATAGAAGCGCAAAATATTTGTCCTGTTTTGGTGAATAGCTTGATGTAGGCCTCATGTACAAACACATGGTCGTTAAGTAGTAGAGAGTAACGCACAGGAGGTGGGAGCTGCAGGTAGAAAAGGCTTTACGTCGACCTTCTACAGACTTTATTTTAAGAATGGCAGAAATAATGAATACATATGAAATAAAGGTGAACACTAGCGCAGGAAAAGGGATCAGCGCCCCGTCAATGTAATTTATTTTTTCCACGAGAGATGTGTCACTGCAGGAGAGCTTCAGTAACGGTACGAGGTCGCAGAATAAATGGTTAATGAGATGGGAGACACAAAAGGCCATCTTGGAGACAAGGAAAGCATGTGGTAACGGGTCTATCAAACCGACGGTCCATGTAATGATGATGAGTGCTGCTATGTGTCTAAAACCCATAAGAATGGCGTAATAAAGGGGGTGACAGATCGCTATATATCTGTCATATGCCATGGCTGCAAGCAGGATAAATTGTGCGCATGCCATAGATAAAAAGAAGTACATCTGGGTTACGCATTCTAGAAATGAAATCATATTGTTTTGTGTCAGTAACATATTTAAAAGCTTAGGTAAAATATCTGAA
This sequence comes from Spea multiplicata, assembly GCA_009364415.1. Classification (NCBI taxonomy): domain Eukaryota; kingdom Metazoa; phylum Chordata; class Amphibia; order Anura; family Pelobatidae; genus Spea; species Spea multiplicata. The sequence continues at coordinate 2,341 of VKOC01034072.1, read as the reverse complement.
GTAGAAGTAATGTCAATTAATGAAAGATTCATCAAAAAAATATACATTGGAGTGTGCAGGTAACAGTCGGTCACAATAACGACAAAAATGGTCATGTTTCCGAGGATAATAAAAAGGTAAATAAAGAGGAAAATTAAGAACACAGGGATCTTTAGGCCTGGAATTTCTGTGAAGCCTTGAATTGAAAAGTCTGTTTCATTCTGTTGATAATTCAATTTTATATTTCTCATAACTACCATATTTTTCTTAAAATGTATTGTGAATGTGGTGTTGAAAGTTAGAGTTTTAATGGCTGAAATTTCTTCTTCATAGAAATTTCTTCTTCATGGTGTTTTGTAGTTCCCTAGAACCTAAAATGTATTGGACACAAATCTCATAAAAAAACACATGGTCTGAGTAACTAAGTGGGGCTCATCACGCAAATAAAAAATAAGCTGATTTTACAAAACGTTATAATTAGGCTACTTTTCAATTACTTTCATGATTTCAAAATGGCATATATGCAGATTTGTAAAAAAAAAAAAAAAAAACTTTCAGCTTTCTGTCTTATGAAACATAAACCAGAGCAGATCTGTAGCACATATACCGGAACCACGGATTTTTATTTTCAGTATTTATTGATCGAGGCGATTAGCAGCACCGATTCCACGTATAATACTCTCCTGAGGAAGCCAAGAAAACGGCGAAACGTGCTGAGAGCCACCTACGCGGTGTTGGAGCTTTACAGATTTTATTTTACGTGTTTATGCATAACATTTCGGTTATGCCAGCAAGACTGTGAGTGCATTTTCTTTATTGCGATTAGCACTACTTGAAGATATTCAGTTCCATGTTCATTTCTACAGATTTTACAAAGAAATAAAAAGATCAACTTTAACCCTCGAGGAGCTTTACGTATTCACTTTTGTTTGTGAGTGCATCCATTTTTCTATTTTTATATATATATATATCATTCAGTGTCTGGATTTCAAAAAGCACAATTCTATATTTACAATTAGAATTTGAAGTAACAGCAACAACACAAGGGGTGTAATATTAGCACTTTCTGTGCCAAATCCCTTTTAAAAATTACCTTTTCATTGTTATAGTTAACATTTCAACTAATAATTTCAGACTAGCCATATTATGTACTAATATGTCAACACAGTAGATTTCAACACGAGATGAGACACTATAGCTTTAGAAGGTTAAATCTAATACTTAAACTGAAATCCACTAAGCGTAATAGGTGTAATAAATATTCAATATTTTTTCACATTGAATGTGAGGTATTTCTGTCATTTCATCAAAATAGCAGATTGGTTATTGTTAAAGGGATTTTAATGATATCATATTTGGTACATACCTATGTAGAATCTCTGTTCTGATGATATTGGCAGATATGAATTGCTGAGATACAGGCCTCGGTTGCAGACAGTAGAAAGGCACTGAAAGACATCGTAACTTGCAGCCCTGTTATACTGTGTGACAGAAAAATTTAATTCCCCAGACGATGCAAAGTTTGCCACCTAGATACTAGATCTTGGGAAAGTTTTTACTATCTGTGGAAGTAGCATTTTCTGCTCTACAAGAAATGTACAGTTTCCACCAGAAAAAGAGTGATGCACACACAGTGTTAAATAGGCACACACAGTGTTAAATAGACACATTAGGGATTTGGCAGATTTGTGTTACCCAAATTCTGAAGGCAGGCCTGCGGCAGGGCCGGATTGACTTAGGGGCTGATGGAGCTGCAGCTCCAGGCCCCTACCTTAAAATAGGCCCAGTCAGTACCGGACTGACTGGGCCTATGCGGCCTCTACGGCCGCATTAACGCAGGGCATAGGGGGCCGAGAACTGCAACCGGGTCCGCCACTCTAAGGGGCCGGGAAGCCCCCACCAGGGCCGGTCTTAGGGGTGTGCGGCCGCACAGGGCTTAAATTAAAACATCGGGGTTTTTTTTACTTTATTTAACATCCTCCATGTTAAATTAAAGTTTTTTTAACTTTATTTAACATGGAGGATGTTAAATAAAGTTAAAAAAAACCTTGATGTTTTAACCTAAGCCCTGTGCGGCCGCAGACCCCTAAGGCCGGCCCTGGTGGGGGCTTCCCGGCCCCTTACAGTGGCGGACCCGATCGCAGTTGCGGTGGGCTTAAGGGGCAGGTGCCACTTATTCCCTGCGTTAATGCGGTCGTAGAGGCCGCATAGGCCCAGTCAGTCCGGTCCTGACCAGGCCTATTTTAAGGTAGGGGTCTGGAGCTGCAGCTCCATCAGCCCCTAAGTCAATCCGGCCCTGCCGCGGGCCCGGTCACAGTTGCTGCTTGCTCCGGCAACAAGGTAAGTAGGATGAGGGAGGGGG
>VKOC01034071.1:0-13355 GCA_009364415.1 Spea multiplicata | reverse complement strand
TACTGGGAGTCCATAGTGGGGCGCTGGCCGCAACTCAGGAAACCCTCTTTCAGGGTACACGGCAGGTTGCCCACTTGGAGAATTCTCAACCAGGGTAGCCCGGATACAGGCACTCATACTGGGAGTCCATAGTGGGGCGCTGGCCGCAACTCAGGAAACTGACAGGTTGCCCACTGGAAAGGGCACGCTCGGTACGGAGGCCCACTGGAAGGGCAGACGGGTACGGAGGCCCACTGGAAGGGCAGACGGGTACGGAGGCCCACTGGAAGGGCAGACGGGTACGGAGGCCCACTGGAAGGGCAGACGGGTACGGAGGCCCACTGGAAGGGCAGACGGGTACGGAGGCCCACTGGAAGGGCTGACGGGTACGGAGGCCCACTGGAAGGGCTGACGGGTACGGAGGCCCACTGGAAGGGCTGACGGGTAAACTCCACTCCGCGAACTCCTGGCCGTTTGCCTGCAGCCATGTGTCACGGACTGGGTCCAAGCTGGTGACTGGAAGGACCCAGCGCGCCCGATGTAGTTTACAGGAGTCACGATGCAGCAGTGGAGTCTGGGGCAGGGCCTGGTTGCAGGGTGACCACACTCGCCCAGGCGTTAAACACCTAGGTTAGTGCAGCCAAACACCAGCGCCCTGATATGGCAGCAGATGTAGTCCAGAACAAAACGAATCCTGCAGGCACCCTGGAGCAGGCATGAAGAATATCCCATGGATCACGAGCAGGATGCTGCAGGCTGGGAGAATGAAGGCTAAGCAAAGGGGTAATAGAGCAGACACATAACAAGCAAGGGAAAGGGAGACCAGGCAAGAAACATGATATAAGATATACATGAGAAGTGGCTAGAAACATGACATGAATAGGGCAAAGCATAAACAGGCACAAGACAAGGAATAAACATAACCTGACAAGACATACATGGTACAGGGCACAACAAAGGACAGGGAAGAAGGCAAGGAACACAGGGGAAGGAGTGAGGAGCCGGAACCCTCGGACGCTTCTTCCTTTAAGCAAGGATAGGAAATCTTAACTGGGACATGGGGAGAGGAGAGAGGAACCGGAATCCTCAGATGATTCAAGGAAGAAGGGCAAAGGAACATAAAGAGATTTTGTCACATGATATGGCCATAGTATGCTTAGCCCACCACTACGCCAAAGTACTCCAATGACGGTGGGTCCTAACGCTAATGCCTGCTGACAAAGATACAAAACAAACCAAACCAAACCAAAACAAACCAAACCAAACCAAACATGGAAACCAAACACATAGCACTGAGACATACCTTAGACTGCAAACTGCAGACTGAGACAAACAGAACACACAGGTGGGGCACACCTAATAAAGGAAGCAGAGCTGAAGCAAAGAGCCGGAGCAGAAGCAAGGAATGGAAAATAGAACAAAGCAAAAGGAAATCCAGGAACGGATCAAAGCAAAGCAGAGAAACTAAAGCAGGACAGATATGCAGCTCCGCAGCCTGGGCAGAACGTGACAAAAGGAAGGTTAATGAGACCCCACTGATTTTAATGTGAGAGCTTTCCTGCCACTGATTGGCTGCAGGAATCAAACCACAGAGGAGGACTGGAGCTGCAGCTTCTTCTTAAGGTAAATCCTTTTTGTCCTTGCATTCTGTGTATACTGTATGCGTTTTCCATTAGTGAAATAGTAACAATTTATCATACTTTGATATGCTTACAAATAAACATTTGACCTGCTATAGTGGTACAGGTAGCTATGAGCTTTATTTTATTATTGATTGGTTGACAGAATCCCTATTCCCTGGAAAGGCCATCATTGTAAATAAGAAATCTGCATTTGGGCACAAAATTGGGACTGCTGCCACTTTGTACAAACAGTGCAAACAGAGACAAGCTTTGCTCGTGAAGGAATGAGTGTTACATGGGCAAGGCGTGTGGTGATGTCAGAAAGGCTACACAATGACAGGGAGATAGTGTGACATAACATTCCTTCAAAACAGAGTTACGCGATGGCATCACATGGGTCCGATTCAAATTTCTGAAAAATAGGAACATATTAATGCAGCCTATGTAAATACTGGTGTGAACTTGCTTAATCTCATGTTATACCGTATATATAGCACACAGATACCTTTTACCAGGATTTTACAGGAATAGGAAATAAAGAGCTTAATTAGCAAATTAAATGTTTTCCACTTTATATTTATGTACTTCATTTGTCAATATTCAATGTCCAGAAAAATAACCTAAAGTTATATTATACTGAGTAAATCAGGGATCCGTGGGTCGTTGTGATACTATATACATGTGATTGATCTCAGACTTGAGCCGTGGTGCTGTTAGTATGGCAACAGTCACCCGGGTCGCTGCATTTAAATTACTTTGACGCATTATATTGTACAATACTGCTGACACAGCAGGTTAACCTAATTTATTTAATGCAATGGCCATGGAAAATTATGGAATAAATCACACACACATGTCTTCTTTCTCTCGTTCACCGACCTGAGCACATGCACAATAAAGTAGTGTTCTAGAAGTAAGCTATGGTTTAGGAGCCGGTCTCCAGATATACTGAGAGAGAGATATAGTGTATCCTAAAGTTTAGTATGTCCCCGCTGGTGCTGCGAAACCGGCCATTACATTCAAAATGTAGATCAAATTTGCGATTGGTCACTCGTTTAAACGTCTCCATCCTGCCCAAACGTGCCACTCTGTTCTGATTCCTTTTTCTGCTCAATTTGTTCAATCTGATTGGTCGACATACCCAAAGTGCTCGATGCTCATTGGCCACAGATACTGGTGGGCAGTTCAATTTGCTTTTTGGTGTTTGTTTCACCCAATAACATTGTTCTGACTATCCTTAAACAGCCCTGGTTTTTCCCCAATACAATATGTTCCTGTTCTGCATCCTAGCTGGCAATACGCCAGTAAAAGTAAGATAATGGAGTGAGATAATGGAGTGAGATAATTCTCCGCTGCAAAAAAATATTCTTAGGAACCATGTCGCAAAAGATACAACACGTATTGCGACATGGTTCCTAAGATTTTTTTTTGCAGAGGAGCATTATCTTTCCTCCAGGAACTTGAGCTCCTACCCGGTTTTCATTAAAAATTGTTTAGTCAATGCAATTTATAAACATATTTTCTGCCATTTATGGAAACATTTTTGTGACCTTTATGCCGTAGATCCTTTGCATGCCAAAGAGGGATTGCCCTTCGTAAAGATGGACAGTCGCAAAGTAAGCGTCAGATATTTTGTTAATGACTCAACGATCAATTTATTTATTCACCTATTTTTTTTTAAAGCAAATACACTTATAAGAAGATTTAAACCAATTTATTAACTCACCCACCAATAGTTCTGAGCTATGGGCAGCTAAGAACTAATCCTCCAAAACATGAAATAATTGAAAATGCTCTTTCAGAGCAGCAATACTGTATATATTACATATAAAGTGACCTTATTACCATAGCAACCAATGGGATGGTCACTGTACTATTTAATTGTTTTCTCGGTAACTATGTGATAAGACCACCCTTTGCTCCAGAATCACTCTCTATAACTGTTTTTTTATAGACATATCTGTAGCGGCAGCCACTTTTATTATATATTTTTATTATATCTGCATCGCAATATGATTCAATTCTTTCTTTATTTGGTTCATATATATACATGGAAGGTTCAATGCAAATTATATGTACTCAGGGTACATTGGGAGAGTAGAGATGTGTGCAATAAATGGTAGAGGAGCTCCACTTTTGTTACTATCACAGCTTTTGATGTCATTTAATAAATCTCTTATAATGACCTATAGTGTATGCATCTTGTTAATTGATGTGATTGGCTTTAATTGGAGATTTTTCTTGTCATATTTTACTTTGTGGAAGAGATCAGCACGGCTTGCGGCTTTGAATTGAATAAGAATTTTCATGTCCTGGTGTTCGGTCCCTTCTCCTCCCGACCGGTCCGGAGACTGATCACTAATCTGCAATGTAACAAAAGGGGAGAGATCATGCAATGAGGAGGGTCGTGCAGATCCAGGGGAAGTTGGCTGCTACTACGGCATACACATAATGTATTCACCTTAAGTGGACTTTGCAAGAACATTCCCTACAGGACGGGGTAATAAAACTGCCCATAACACTGGAAACCATGGGGAGGAGGGAGACAGATTTCGCAAAATCAAAAGCAGCAGAAGGACTTTTAATTGGGCTTCGTGGCCTGTTGGTAATTGTATGAATTTAAAAAAAAAAAGAATTTATTTTTTCCCATAAGTTAAATTATTATTGTTATAAACATATTTTGTTTCGGTATATATTAATATGAAATGTAAGGCTGTAAAACACTGTGATACACTCTTACCCAGTAAGTACTCTGAGCTCCTAGAAAGGAGGGACAACAGGAGATGAAAGAGGGACAGGTGGATTTGGACCCCATAATGGGACTGCCTTCCTAATGAGGAACAATTGGGAGCTATGCCATTAACGACTATTTGTTCAGCCCAGGAATTTAGAAGAATAATGTGTTCTTATTTACACAATTTCATTCATAAGCATATTTTCTGTTATCCCAAAATGTTATCCCAATCCCATCATATTAATCACTCAAGGAGCACTCCATGTCACTGAAATGCAGTCCTCATCTTGAAAAAAGGCACTGATATTCAAGGTAGGGGGTACATTAGTGCGGGACTGTGGGGGGCAGCAATGTTGGACAGTAAAATGTCTATTTAACACTTTGAACACTAATAAATATGGCAGGGCCATTCCAGCCTGGTCCTTTTGTCCTGAGATGCCTCTCTGCCAGGCTTGGACTGGCCATCTGGCCCCGATGGAAATGCTGTAGATCAGGTCCAGCAGTATGCAGCCACCAGCTGGATATGCACAGCCGCACACTGCAAGAATACAAAAATATAGCGCGTGTCTATCTAGCAAGCCGAATGAGTCCGGGTTAAGTAATTAGCTCGCCACACATGTTCAAACAGGTTGTCATCTCCATGCAAATGCCTCCCAGCTGAGACAACGTCCTAGATCCATACTGACTACCGGCAAAACGTGAAAAATAAAAAGCGCTGCACCATATGCAAACTAATTATTCTCCTCGGCAGCGGTAATTTGTATATCCTGCCACAGGTGATGCCACGGGGGCCGGGACCACAAACGAAAGACTCTTGATCTGTGCATTTGCAATTCTGCTTATATGTGTTTTATGCTTTCACAACCTGCGCGTTATCCTGCGTGGGATAATCTGGCCCGGTGTGGTTCAGTAAGACACCAGGTGGGCTAACCTTCTGAGGAGCCACATTCAGCAAACATACTCTTATATTAATGTATACGCAATGCATTATATATATATCCTGACAGAAGGATAACCAGGCTTCTCTTTAAACCACGGGTGCGCATGTATATTTGATATATTGTCAATTTTAATGTAATGGCAATGTGGGATATGCTGCTGCTCGCTCAATAAATGTAATACAGAACACAAAACAAGATAAAAATCCCCGAAAATGGAGATTGCATCACAGGGTCTCTTTGCAATCACTGCTGCCCTTCATGATGCATTTTTATAAGCACTCACGGCTAGGAACCATCTCAAGGAGCCATCTGGTCACCATAATTAAACTTTGTTCAGATTCACTGCCTGTGCAAACAGATTCTATGTCAGTATTGGCCCCTTACCAAAAGGACCCTGAAAAATAGAGAAAGTGCTTACAAAAAAGCCTTATATCAATGATTCCTAAAGGAAAGGTGTCATAAAAAAACCACCGGCAAAAATTACTCGGGAAAAAACAATTCTCAGGAATGACGTAAACCGCTGAAGAACATGGTGGTGCTATATAATCAATAAAGTATAATAATTAGGCCATTTGAATTTTGTCCGGTATTTTCATATTTACACCAAATATTTAAGGTGAATACCATTAACAAAAATGAATGTACAGCGCCTCTTAATATGACGCATATAACAAAAAGTAAGACTATCTTGTGGCAAATCCCATGAGAAAGTAGACTTTACTATACAGGTTTCCATAAAGAAAACACATTTTCTCATGTAATATCTTTGACAAATTCATTCACTAATCTCCTTGACACATGAATACATTTTGGGAGAAAGTATTTTTGTGATGATTTGTGATGACCTTAATTTACCCAAGAACCGTAACTTATGTGTGTGTTGCACACTTTTACGGCAAAAAAGAAGCACACTACCACCGAGCAGACTTTCTGTTTTGTTCATATGCCGAAATAAGCCATACAAAAACGGCTGGAAAGTAATTAATGTTTTCTTTATCAATGTGTGGCACTTTATATCAATTTTTGCTGTGTTTTTTTAAATTATTTTTCATTTCATTTATTTCAAGAGAAGGTGCCAATATCACTATCATATTTTATAATATGGTGTATAGTAACCCAAGTATGGTTAACGCATTGTCCTAAAAGCACTATTCTGTGCAGAGATAGACTAAAATTGGCTTCTGCACCTAAGGCCATTAGCTTATAGATGACACTCATGTGGCAAGATGTTACACTCTTACCCTTTTTGCAGCCTTGGACTATGTGTATCAAACCAGTAGCCACACACTTAAAGACAGAATCTGATACACGAATAGCACGTAATGGTATGTGGGTGGTACAATGGGGCAACAGGCATTTGCCCAATTACCTGAGGACCACTCCAGGTCTGGTGCCATCTTACTTACTTTCCATTATGTATGCCACATATGTTATGGCAACATGCAAAAAGTAAGAAACATGGAACCTTGGCTGGAACATGAGATACTTTGAGGTACGGCTACATAAAGTGCTCAATGGCCGAGCTCTGTTTTACATTCTGTATTCAGTAAGTTTTAACATGTGTTAAAGTTATTGTCAAATTTGTATATTGTGAATGTTAATTGTAAACTTTCACTATTCCCTATTGTAATAGCGCTATACAATCTGCTGTTATGCCATACTGTAAGTAGAATGTAATGTAATAATAATACCTTGATTTAAAGGTGCTGTTCCATCTACTCTGTTGAATTGAATAGGTTTGTAACTAGATGCAATTTTAATAAAATGTGTGGCCATAGGATCTATCGGTCAGTGGGCCAAAATGGTGAAGCGAATGACAGAAGGACGTGGAGAGTGCACAAAGCCAAATCTACCCCACCCCTAAAGATCAAAGAACTGCCCTATCCTAGTAATCACCACCGACACTTGATGCCTTCAGGGTCAAATCTGGAGACTTACCCAGATACGGTAACAAACTAGGAAGCTCCCAATATATAGTAGGAGTTAAAAGAGCAAGTTACCAAGTGCCCAGTTTTAAAGCAGACACTCAAGTGAATAAGTACTTTATCTACAAAACACTATGTGCTTTAAACAGTACTGTCCAATATTTGAAAACTCTGCTGAGGAACAAATGGCATCCTACACAATGCTTCTTATAACCCCAAACCTCTCAACTATAGGTGTCCATTATATCAACCAACACCATCTGGCAACTATATACAGAACAGAGAAATTCTATGAATAGTGCCTGGGATTCCTCAAACTTTCTTTATTATTTTTCATTATTCTTAGTCTATTTCCTTATCACTCAAACTGTATAAAGTTGTATTAAAAATACAACATATTTGTCACACAGGGGAGAATGCTATTCTTTGCCAACATCATTCTCTCTGTTAGTGCCCACAATTTGACATTAAAATGTTATTATTTCTAACCATTATTGTGCAATAACTGAAATAATGTGGGAAATATTCATAATGTGGTATTGAATTAACATGTTATCCTGTATGCCTTTATCACATATTTATACATATTTTCTTTCTTGCAGAATGAATTATTTTGTTACCAATTTAATTTTTCTGCTTGTGATTTGGAGATTTATCTTTATTTTTATCTATAATGACATCATGATTTGTTCTCTATTGTATTTACTAAGAATTCATGTATTTTATTAGGATTTTTTTTTTTGCCTTTTCTCCCACATTTGTTGTTTTGTACCTTTATTTTTAAATCATTTTCACTAATAGAACGTAAGTTCCGTAAGCCTTAAAGTAATTAGTAATTAAAAACATTGAGTACTTCCGTACCAGAAGAACAGGATCGGAACCGATACATCATTGCCACAAACTAACAATCTGAAAATGTAAAGATTTACATTTAACGTGTTTGCTGTGAAAACACTGTTCATGTATGATGTAAATAAGCATGCACTTTTTACCACACTTGACAGTTGAACACCTGTGTACATATAAACACATGTTCCCTACACATGGAAGAAAGGTCGCTTCAACATTAGTCTCTTAACTCAACCTTTGTGCTATTGTTTCTCTTTGAACAAAGGACAAGACAAGCTCAGAAGGTTTCTTTTTTTCGTTATTATTCCTATAAATGAGGGCATGTTGAAATACAAACATGTCGTAGTGATATTATTGTTTTGGTCCTAATATATCTAGTCATAACAAGAGATAAGTGTGAGTGAAAGGTTGATGGCAGTATAATAAACTGAAACTTTTAGCTTATCTAGAAATATGAGATAATGACTTAAAAACTTTTTTTTGTATTTCTGTATAGTATACAAAACATTTTTTTAAATAAAATAATCTTATGTCTAATGACCATGAATAGATAGGACATTTCTGTTTATAACATGTTGATGTTTATCAGCATAGATAAATGTGCCCATTAAATCTTTGCCCAGCATGGAGGAGGCTACGTCAGTGGTCTTCTGTGGTTACATAGTTACATAGTTACATAGGCTGAAAAAAGACATGCGTCCATCAAGTTCAGCCTTTCCTATATCTGTTAATTTGTTGCTGTTGATCCAAAAGAAAGCAAAAAACCCCAGTTTCGCTCTTTCCAATTTTGCACTAACCAGGGAAAAAAATTCCTTCTTGACCCCAAAATGGCAGTCAGATTTCTCCTTGGATCAATAAGCTGTTTCCCCATAATTAAAGATTATATCCCCGAAAATTATGTTTTTCCAGGTATCCATCCAGTTGCATTTTAAGCATCTGTACAGACTCTGTACAGGTCTTTGGAGTGATCCAGTGGACTGGTGATGACTAAGTGGTCCTGACCCATTAAGGCCAGTGGCCGCAAAATGGTTCATGTGCGCACCGCCCACTGGAATCGTGAGGCCAGACATTAAGTTTTCATACTCTTGCAGCATATGGCAGCCTGTATCCCGCCGTAGTGGCAGAATGGGCAAGTATGCAAACCTACCGGCATAGTGGGAGTACAAAAGCATTGGTGTCATTGACTGAGAATTATTGCAAGTCAATAAGAATCTTGGTTCTAATACACAAATCAGTGGTAGGCGTCCTGTCGCTTTACGGCCAGTGGCCCCCAAAGTGCGGCCGTTGGCTAGGTTATATTTGTATAGTCACACAGCATATGGCTGGACATATTCAACTGGCAGCTGCACATTCCAGCTCCCGACCTAGCGAGTATGGAACACCGTGAGCCATTTAGGTATTGCAAACCTAAAAGTTGCATTGTGTACCTTGTTGTTTTACACATTTGTTCAGTAAAAGACACCATCTGAGGCAACAAAGCAAGAATTTGTCAGTAAAAAGTATTCATTCTAATACAGCAGTGTTTAGAATTACACAGATTGTAATTCAACGATCTTTAAAACTGCGTTTTCCGTAGTATGTCGTGTTTGTCAAGCAAATGCTCCTGGTTATTTGCTTATATTGTCTAGACAGCAGAATATAACGAACATGTCTTATCGTTCTAAAACAGTCACAAGAGCTGAACTACCTATAACCATGATAAACACATCACCCGCGTTAACGCTATATGATGTATTTAAATATATTTGAACACTTAGTTTCACTGCACAAGAGTTCAGCGCTGTGGAATATGATGCCACTATATAAATCAATAAATAATAATAAATACGGGTAAAATCTATAGTCTTTGGCATTTTGAGATAGTACAAAAGCACTGCAGCAGAGTATAGCTTCAGCCACATGGGACGGCATGGTCTTCATCTGCCTAAAATTTCCTTTATGACATCACCGATCATTGCAATTACATCAAAAATATTCAGGAAAGTTCATATTTCAGTTTTACAATTTTTTTTACTATCTTCCTAGCTGCTCTGGAGCTCAAAAATCAATTTAGAAACCAATAGGGGGAAGAAGCTGAGGTGTATTTAAAAAAACTATTTATTATTTTAAAAAAAAGAAAACAGTACTGTTTGAGAAATGTATTGGTATAACAGAATTCTTTTCTATCTATGTTTTTGACCCGTATAACTATTTTTAATGGAGTCATTTTTTTCACTAGTACTTTGGCCACTGAAAAACTTGCATACCATAATGTTGGGACTTGAGGACAATTGCGAGTCACCAGAAGTGACAGGGGAGATAGGTATGGCGATCACACAGAAGAAGAAGGTTCTGAGGCAAGGTGGTGTTAAGGATTCATAGTGAGAACATCAGAACAATAAATGGACTTTTCCAGTGTAGATATAAGGATTATTTATGATCTGGCGACTGTGGTTGGTGCATTAATCTTTGGTCATAATGACACAGAATCTCTGCTTAAGGGGTTTTAAGGGCTAACCGCCAGAACATTAAAATCAATGAATCCGGGGGTAAGGAGTCTGATCATAAGGACATGAGGTCATGCGACTGATGTCAAATAGGAACATATTCAGCCACAAACATAATTTTTCATTCCCTTTTTTTTTTCTTTTAAGCCAATGTAACATTGTGACCAATTGCCCTTAAATACAATCCAATATTGTAGCATTTAGTTTTGGTGATTTTTGCAGTTCAAATTATTATCTTATATTGAGAATGCATGTTTCTGGACACTTTTTATTCTATATGAAATAAAGAACTACATTTCAACTATGATCTAACCACGAGACGACAAAACGCCTGGCTTCTCAACTGCACTCGTATATCTTTGACCTCCATTTGTGCGTCAATAATGACTAGCCCTTCCAACACTGACTAATTTTAATAAAATGCTGAAAATCTATGGTATATTTCTAAATAGGCAATCATTTTGCCAAGTTACCATTAGTTACCATTACTTATCCCTTGTAAGAATATTATGACAGACATCGATAACTATCCTAACTATCCTAATGTATTTTTTCTCTCAATACCCATACATTGTCCATTTGTTTTTTTCTTTGTCTTAAAATGTCTGTAATGTTGTGATGTTGCGTACTTTGGTTCTGATTGAGGGACGGTCCCCTGGTTCTTAGAAGAGGTACGTTTTCTTCTGATTATACACTTCAATCACACCACTTCCAGAGTTAGAATTAGAATCTAATGTAATCATGCACTAGTAGACAGCAGCGCCAGTAGACGCAATGTCTATGATTCTAGTACTTCTTCTAATCCTTGTGATTGCATTGTTCATCCTTCTGTACACATGTGTTCAAGCACCCAAGCAACACACTTTGTCATGTGGGTGGCATGAGACTTCCAAATGAGCCAGCAGAATGAAGTGTCAGCTGGAAAGAGAGGATTGCATTCACATTAAATGCGACCCCTGTGACATAAAGGCTTGTGATTTCCTAAGACCACCTGACCCTTCCTCAAATATATGCACCCCCTGTGCTAAAGCATCTCTTGTCATAATACATTTTAATACCAAACTATCCTTCTATCCGTTTTGGATGACCAGATTGAGTGCCATTATTTTTTTATGGTTATTCTTTAAATGGGGTCGTTCCACACACTGCTTTTGTACCCCTCATTGTAAATGATTAGAATATGAATTTTTGATTCTTCTGCAGTTTCGTGGTAATTTTTTTTTCTTTCCTATTAGTAGTTAAAAAAAACAGCTGAGAGCAGGGAAGGATAAAGATTTTTTTTTAACAGTAAATTGGATGATGCATGAGGGTTTCAGTCGTTAAATCTATATTTACCTAGAAATGTATCTCTAGCCCTGCAGGAAAAGCCCTACTAATACAGATTTTTTTTCTTTTTTAAGAAACATACGAGCCACCAATTTTACCTGGAAACATTCATTACCCTGTGAATGATATGTGAATTTTCAATCGATTTAAATACACATTATGATAATGTACAGCATTTATTAGTAGCCACAAGCCCTATCCACCACTATTTACTAAAATCTCTCACATTGTACATTGCTCTCACAAATATACTGGTCGGCATGCCTCCTCCTTGGACCTATTAGCTAGAAACAACACAGAACAAGAACAATAATCTCACCATCTTTAGCTCTAAGTCATACAGTACATACTGGTGTTGTATGTTATAGGGCTGCAGAGCATTGATGCATTCCTAGCCACCAGGCGTTCTGGTTCCATAGAAGGACTGTACCTCAAAAGAGGAATAAATTATCCACATTAGGTCATCCACAAGTCTTCCTTCTGCACTGATGGGCTCCAGTCAATAATGGAGTTTAACTATTTTAACCATTATAACATTAGGATGTAGTGGGATTACTGTCCATCTCCACCAAGGAACCCATCAACACATGCCACTGTAAACCAGTATTTCCACGTCTCGCTGTAACCCAACAGTACCAAACCTGGGGTTTACCCCACTGCTTTTAAACACCAAGGAGAATGGAAGAAGGAACAGCCTACTACTCTTTCTGTATACACATTCTCTACATATTATTTCACTTAAGTATCCAATTAAGGGGAGGGAGGCCCTCAGAGCACCAGCGCATTTAGCTGGCTAAGCCATCTGTTGAAAATTATCTTAAGGTGGAATTTACATGACAGGCTGGCAGAAGGTTGTAGGGCAGCCTGGTACCTGAGCCAGATTTCACCTGGGCCAGATTTCACCTGGGCCAGATTTCACCTTGATAGTAAGGATGCTCCCTCTTGAGCAGAGAAGCATCTGAGGTTCTCTGTGACCAGCCAAGAGACCAGCCACTTCTCTCATTACTTCTGAGCTCCAACATGTTCAGTAGCAAATACTGTGTAATTTCTATTTTATTAATGTATAATTGAAGGCTATTTGCCCTGAGTTCTATTGCACTGTCAATCTATAACAAAGTTTACAACTTCAACACATTTCTTTTTTCATAGTTATTAACATTGTATTCGTTGGGAATATCTCTTGCTGATAGGATAACCTCTAGTGACATAGCATTGCTCCAAGACATCCAAAAAATCATAATTTATGTGACCGCATTAAGCACAACTCGTGCAGGGCTAGCCTGTAGGGTCTTTCAAGGAGTATTGGGAGTATTGTGTATAGTTATTTGAAAGCACTAAGCATTCTGTCCTTTAATGTTGGCACTGT
Source organism: Spea multiplicata (assembly GCA_009364415.1). Lineage (NCBI taxonomy): Eukaryota > Metazoa > Chordata > Amphibia > Anura > Pelobatidae > Spea > Spea multiplicata. The sequence continues at coordinate 127 of VKOC01034071.1, read as the reverse complement.
TTAAAGGTCGTGACACTTTCTAGGGAGATGGAGAAGAGCAGTTACATTAATTAGTAATGCGCTCAGGATTCATTAGGATAAAATCTGCTCAGGGCACGGATGCTTATGGCTGTTTGAAGGGGAAAAA
>VKOC01034070.1:0-14515 GCA_009364415.1 Spea multiplicata | reverse complement strand
ATAATAAGACATATTACATATTACAATCCAAAAGTGATACATGTATCACTGAATAAATTAAACAAATAATTGAGCCTTTAGAAACAATGCATTATAGATTAATATACATTAAGTTGGAACCCTGCTTTTACTGGATCAGATAAATGGACCAATTAAATCATTATAATGGAGTTTAGGCAAAATATTGTCTTGAATCAAACTTCCTTTCTGCCTTTGATGGTTGACCAGCAGAGGTCACTGAATATAGAAAAACAACATTATAATCGGGAAATATGTCACAAGAAAACACAATTTTGTTCCTCTTAGAATTTTAGACATTTCCTAAATCCTAAAGACTGAAAATATTAATAGGATTGAAATCGCCAATGTGATTATAATTCATGGTAAAACCGTACTTTCCCAACCCACCACAATTGTAAGATATAGATGACAGGTCACGGTCAGCAGGGGGTTCAGGAAAGCTGAAGATTTCAAAAGCCAAAAAAGAAAAAAGTGTCAAAATGAAAGCCGGCCTTAGGGTCTCTGTTGGCCTCGGAGAATGATATCTCTGGTGCCCCTGCCCCCAGGGCTTTTGACTTCTTTCTCTTATTGATCCCTACCTTCTTTTTTAACCTCCCTTTTTATCTACTTTCTCTCTTTTCTTTTTTTAACTAATTCGTTCCTGCTTCCCATGATAGATCCCAAACACACGTTGTTCAGAGTATGCACTCTTTATAAGAGGGACCTCAAGCCTGACGGAGATCTGAGCGGAGGGACACAATTTGTCTCAATCACAGGATTTCTTCCAAGTGCTTGGCTGGATGGAGGGGGGTTTCAGTCCCCTATCCTGATCCAGAGGCATAAAAGGGTCTACTAAGTGTATAATATTAAATTAACCATAATTTTGATAATTGATTGTATGTGTGTGTGTGTGTATATATATGTATATAAATTATATATTTTATTAATATTAATTATATATTTATATAATATATAATATAATTATATAATCAGCAAGAATGGGTATTAAAAGTATAAAAAAGATTGTAATAAGAAGAAGGTGTTCAATAAATTCAATTGTTGTAAATATAACATTATTAATATACCCTAAATTATATGTAATTATAATAATAATTTATATCCCTTCAATTTCATAATTAACTAAAATAGTCGGGTCACAAAAGCATGCCACAAAAATAAGTCTCAAAAAAAGGCTCATATGATACCTTCAAATAAACGGGTTAAATCAGATCAAGAGTTAAAATCTGAGGTTTTTCCCTCGTATTTGTTAACAACATTCCGTAGCAGCCAGAGACTCCATACAGATTCTTTGGAAATGAAGCTACTCGCTGTGCCAAACATTTGCCTATCCCTGCCAAGCGTCTCCGGCTGCTTTGGAATGGCAGAATACGGGAAACAATCCACTGAACGCAGACAGGCTAAGAATATATATATTTTACATTTCATTCACTATTTATAAGGAAAGCTTTTATTTTTTTTTCAACTAGTCTAGCATTATGCGGAGGGTAATCTTTCGGATGTCAGTAGTTTTAACACAAAAAACCCTTTACATTAATCAGCGGAACATTATTTATTTCATTATAGGCAGTTGTAAGTTGTTTTATAGAGTTCAATCTAAGAAACGCAGAGTTTGGCGGCAGGTCAGACCCATTTGGCCCGTCTAGTCTGCCTGTTTTTTCCTGCTGTAAAGACTCAAACCCTTAATCAGTCTTTGGAGATAATCAATCTCGTCTTAGATTCAGGAGCCGAATGCCCATCCCACGCATGTTTAACAACTACAAAGCAGCCTGAAAAATGAATGACTCTTTAAACCACATGCAGCTTTGCTTCTCGGTGTTCATGGGCCAAACATGTAAATTCTATTAAAAAAAAAACCTTCTATGCCTTCCTTTAACCTTGAAATGTATGAACATGTCCTGAGAGTGAAACCGCATGTGTTAACTAACACCACTTTTGCTGGGAGGCTGTTCCATTTATCTGAAACCCTCACAGATCCTAACAAATAAAGTACTTGAAAGAAAAGTTAATTTTGTCCATTAAAATAACATGAAATGGATCAGAAATCCAGCACAGACGGGGTTAATGTTGTAATTGACTATTGTAGCTGGAGATTTAATGGAATCTCTTCATAGGTGTACAGAGGCCCTTTATCACTTTTCCATCACCTCCTGGTTTCCAATGGCCCTTTCATCAACTCCCATCCACTCCTGTGTTCCCAATGGCCCTTTATCACTCCCATCCACTCCTTGTGTTCCAAATGGGCCCCTCTTACACTCCCATTCACCCTCCTGTTTGTTCCGATGCCCCTTTATCAACTCCCATCACTCCTGTGTTTCCGATGGCCCTTTATCACTCCCATCACTCCTGTGTTCCGATGGCACGTTGTGTTCACTGATCCAAGTTTAAGTTTAAAAGGCTAAAACCCTTTTGTAATTATGTGACAGCCAGAAATGTCCTTGTTTTCCATGAAAACCACCAAGTGACCCCAAACCTTTGAACGTTAGTAAATAACTGTTTAATTGATTACTACTTTTCGTGATATGTTTTAAATCTGGAATTTTTGTGTCTTAGTTTTTCTGTAGTTTATGTAATCCAGAGTGAACCCTTCAATCTGTTAGGTAACATATGTTCCACGGATTATCCATCTCTGGAAAATCTCCGTGGATTCAATACTTGGCGTTTTTCGCATGTCGATCGGTGACTGTCAAATAATCCATTTCACTTTAAAAAAAAAAAAAAAAAAAATATGGCGGTAAAAATAAAACAACCAGAAACTTAATTGACGATTTGGTACCTTTTTAGTCTTCAAAAAGCAGTTTTCCTTCCAGGATTTTAAGCAGCTAAAATTTGAATTTATTGTAGATTAGTTGATATTTACGGCCTGAAGTCTAAATAAAAAAGGCACATGATGCTGAGTCGGATAAAATTAATATCCTTCAAATGGAAAGTTATACGACTAGCGTTTAGTCTAGCCCATGGAAAAGAAATAACTTAGATGTAGGGGAAAAATTATGATTTTTTTTTTTTTTTACAAAGGATTTTTATTGAAGCGCTTGAGAACAGACATGAACGCAATAAATTTTGGCTTCCAAAACATTGGCGGGATAGTTTTCAGCCAAAAGTTTTATTGTTAAACATAAATAATAAACCTGGTATTTTTTATGCTGCAAGATAAAGCTGGGTTAAAATTCTAGGACCTTGTCTCGGAAATTTCACATGGAACAGGGCAATGGCTCCGTCTCGGGTTGTTTAATGTGGCTGGTGGCTCTTGGTCAGACAATTTAAAAGCACGGCTGGCATACTTTGCATGATTATTCCTCCCCATTATTATCTCTTCCCTATTGAAAAGCTGCTGATTATTGTTGATTGGTTCAAACCGTCTTTGTAAGGGTTCCAGGACGACTAAGCTTATGTTCCAGCTGTCACCTGTCCTGGAAAATGTTCCAACTATGGATGCTGTGGAGTAGGACAGTGCACATGTTGATAAATAGGGCAGGTGTGGTTAAATGCCCTGAGACATCATGATGTCATTCTTGTAACAGCACACTTTCTGATGACATCACACACACTCTTTCCACCTTTCAAGTGACACCCAAAAATTGGTAAGTATCAATGAAATGTGCTTACTAACCAATCCCGGAGAGGGTCAATGAACTATTGAAGTAGTCATTGAAGTAGTTAATCTGGGTTAATGGTCGCATCATAAAGAGCTCGCTTTGGGTCTGTGTTCAGTCTGTGATAGGGAACCCTGCCATGAACGGTGAATGCTCAATAAATTATTAGTGTTAATATTAAATGTTAGCAATAGAAACCTCTTTATTCTTAAAATCCCAGCATATTATGAAGCCATCCGGTTTTAGCGACAGATCTATCTTGCCGCGTTCTATCAGATCTGACTAATTTCATTGCGAAAACGGTCTTGATTTTTCTACGTTTGGATGTTTCTACTTAAGGCATTCGGAGCGGTGAACGTTAATTAATGTACCGGTTGCCCCATAAAAGCTCGAAGAAGCGACCGCGCCGCGTTACACGGAAAGGTTATGCAGAAGGCTAATCAATTTTCGGGATTTGTCTTTGAGAGTTCGCCCCGATCCCGCATCATGTCACGTTCTAATTGATGGCCTTTTTATCGTTCTGTATCCTTGTTTGTTAGCCAGTCTGACAGCTACTAGCGTCAGCAATTAAACCCACATGCGGTTTCACTCTCAGGACATGTTCATACATTTCAAGGTTAAAGGAAGGCATAGAAGGTTGTTTTTTTTTTAATAGAATTTACATGTTTGGCCCATGAACACCAAGAAGCAAAGCTGCCTGTTGTTCAAAGAGTCATTCATTTTTCAGGCTGCTTTGTAGTTGTTAAACATGCGCGGGATCGGCATATGGCTCCTGAATAGAAGACGAGACCAACGACCGGTTGAGCTCTGAGTCTTTACAGCAGGAGAAACTGGCTTCTTGACCGAATGGGTCTGATCTGAAGGCAAATTCTATGTTTGTCACAATGTATTGTAGGATTTATGATTTAAATGTAGTGTTCCAGTTAGATAAAACATTAAATTATTATTATTTTTATTAATTTGTATAATGTCATCATATTCACAGCGTTGTACAATGAGCACACAGGACAGGACAATTTGGACTTGCAGAACCAAGGTGTTTGGGTATTCCAGAGTACCGGGAGTGAAGTTTGTAACTTTGAGTTTTGTTACTTTGAGTAGCTGGAAAGACCCCTTTAAAATTCAGTAACGCAGCACGGTGGCAGCCAACATTATACTAACATGGAACTGGAAAAAATGTTAAGAATTAGGGATAATCTGGAATGTGGCTGATCCTGTGAGAAGGGAAGGGTTTTTAAAAGTATACCCAAAGTGGAGAGTATTCTGAACATGTATTCTCTGTAGTGATTCGCTTTAGGGCCAGAATGGGGGTGATGAGGTGGCCCTGGCACTTTAAGGCCAGCTGCCGCCTGATAACGTAAATTCAGCTGACTGCTGGATATGCACAGCCAGACGCTTCGTTCTTTGTGTGTGGTCGGGCGTATCAAGGCACTAGCCGCACGCATTTGGAGGGGCAGATCGGGTGAGTGTTTGGTGTTGTCGGACAGCGGGCATTTGCCTGATTATCTTTTTCGGGCCGGGATCTTCCCAGTGTGAGTCACCTTTGGCTGTCTTTATTTTGTGAGGGCTTTGTGAGTGGTGGAGTTTTCAATGTGTATAGGAAGGGCTAATCACAAATATGGACAGGGCTTTCAATAGGTACGCTGCCCAAAGGAGGCAAAGTAAACAGAGTGTGGGTATGCCAATCAAAGTTTGGCCAATTGTGGCATAATATATACTTCCATGGCAAGAAGACTAGGATTGTAATCCAAGATGAAGAGTAATAAGACCGTTATCTAAGAAGGCATTTTTCATGGCTAGAGTTTGTGAACAAAGCACTATCTTGCAATAGAACTCATCTCGCTGGAAACATATTTCCTCCAGCAGACTCAATCAACGCTGATTCCTCATTTTGTTGTTTGCCTTTCATAGCTCTAAGCATATTTCCCAAGTGGGAATCCACTAAGCTCCATAGGAAATAATGGCTATAAAATCAAAAGACGTCTGCTCGCACTGTTACAGTTCTATAAAACATTCCGGGTTTACAATATATTATTCCTTCTGAAACAGCAAAAAAAAAGGTCTCTGATCGGCTGCCAATATAAGTGAGGAAGAAGGCCGTTTAAAGCCCCTAGGACAATGTGATCAATGAGACAAAGGTTAGCACGGTGCCCTTCGCTGTGTATTATTCAGATTTGTACAAATTGAAAGTTGCAAATTCATCAATTCCCCCAACAAAAGAAACAAAAAATGAAGCAGAGAGCTCAGAATTTTCGTTTGCATTTCGTAGGTTCATTCACTCTCACTCACACTTACGCTTTCTCACACTCTCTCTCACACTCTCTTAATCTCACCCTAGCTCTGCCAACCGCTTCCGTGCCCGTCTCCTGTCCTGCAGTTCCGCTTCTTCTGATCTCTTCTTGTCCTCATGTCTTCTTTCTTCTATATTTCTTTCTTTTGTCCACTTCTCCCTGTATCTTCTTTGGAGGAACGAGGGAGAGACTCTCCTTGTGGCTCCAACCTTTTGCAGAAGATCTCCGAGAGGCCAGAATAATGTCGATTGAGGCAATGAGAGGTGCTTTCTCCTCCAATCTGTGGAGTCTAATGCTGCCCTTTATTTATTAGCGTACTATGCCTATAAGCCGTTGTCTATATAATCACATATATCACATATAGAGAGGTTTCTCAGAGTAACGGGGCCTTCCACGGCCGGGTCGTCAGCCGTAAGTAAACACGTTGATGAACCCAGTTGTGCGCACTCTGATAAACAAAACTGTCATTTGTGATATAAGTCATCTTGTGTTCCTGTCAGAGCTTAATCTAACAATGATTCATAAAAACTTAATGGAGGGCGAAATGCTTTGCTTGCAGCCCTTCCAAATATATTTACTCCTGCAGAGCGCCTGCCAGCAGAGCTGTTGATTTGTTTGTATCGTTCCGCCGTATCTGGCCCCTCGCTTCCAGTGCCACAGGGACATTTCCATGTGCGGCGTGGAGACTTTGTTGTAGGGCGTGGTAGAAAAAAGTGCCTAATTGCCCAACAGTGCTGGTGTCCACATAGGGACACCCTTGTTGGGGGGCGGTGACAAGAGACAGGGAGGGGCCCGCAGAGAAAGTGGGCGGGCAGGACAAGTGGTTGTCTGCGTGCCTTACCCAAATAGCCACCTTGCGGCAGCCATGCTCCTCACCATACCTAGGAACTCTCCGGCTACCTGCATGATGTTGGTGGGCAGTTCTGTGACAGTGAGCGGTCTCGCTGGTGGTGCGGACAGTCCCGGTGACGTCGTGGGGCACATTCCATTTTTGGAGGGGAAGTGGGCAGGGAGTGGGGCGTTCCACAACGCCGCTCCTGAGACCCTGAGTGTCCCAGCATTGACCTATAGAGCCGCTGCGTCACCCAGAGAGTTCTCAGGGGTGCCCCCCACTGCCTGCAAAAGCGGAAAAGTTTGGCAGCTATCCGGGGGCACAAAAACCATGACTGTCCTGCGAAAACGGGACTGTTGGGAGGTATGCTTTTTGCAATCTTTTTTAGTACATTTGGTTGAGTTCAGCAACTAGCATATAGGTAAACACTGAGACACTGATCTGGTAGGGGGCACCACCATGAAGCAAGTGCATACAGGAAGATCAGGGACCTGGTTTGGCTGTAATATTATATATAATATATATTTCTTTTAGGTGGCAGTAAACGTTTATTTTTATTAAGAAAAAGATTAAACAGACCTTACTTATACAAAAAAAAAAGATGGCAAAAAAAAGCCCTATCCTTACCTATCGCTGCTGCCTACTCGTCCCTGCTATGCACAAACCGGTCTTAGACAGGGGCCAGCGCAGTCCAAAAAACAGTAATTCGGCTCCTGTCCTTTTTTTCTTCTAAACTCCTAAAGAAACAATTTTGCAAACCGTACCTTTAACCTCCGTAAACTTTGCTTTATTTTTTTAAAGAATAATAATAAAAAAATAATGGAACTTTAATGAGACAGAGCTTCAATTAATAGATATATTAATTTGTTTGCAAATATTATTACATTACCAATTTCATATTCACAGCGTGCTTTTTTAATTACGTGCGGTTAATTAGGCTTTTAAACATGCGCTTGAGTACACGGCACAGCAGGGCATCTCCCTCTGTGAATGTGACCCGCACTTCCTTAGCCCCGTTATTTATATACCTGCGATAGAAGACGCCGCGTTAGCCTTTCCAAAATCCTTCCAGCCTATTACACGTTTTTTACATAATCATGTGCTCCGTCGTTATCGGAACACATCTGCAAGTGTAACTAATTTTATTGTGAAAGTGGGTATATTTAGTAGATTCGAATTAGTCATACCCTTTTCCCAGAGGATTATTATAGAAAAACATCTATTTGCCTTGAAAATTAACCAGAGTTGTGGTTTATTCAGCGCAGCGGGGATCGTACTGCACATTCTAATAATGATATATGTTAAATGTTTTCTTCCCTGACTCTGGATGCCATGAGTCACAAATGCTTTTATACCGGAGTTTCGTGTGCTAATAACCTGTGTGATACGATGCCATTTCATAGCTGCCAACTGTCTCGATGTTGGACCTTTATTTGTCCCCATGTCCCACAGTCTGTCTTTGGTGGGCTGTGCATGCACAATGTTGGGGGAGCATTGTATAGCATCACATTATATAGCATCTCATTAGGCTCTATTGCTTTTATCCCAGGGGCAGTTAGTATTTTTAGTGAATAGGGGTTGAATTTGATTCCAGTCCAGTACAGTGCAGAGGCTTTAAATCTAGAAAGCAACTGGAATTTAGAGATATTTCTTGGGTCCATAGCCCAATCTTATAGCCCATATTATTTATAGATGCTATTACAGCCACCTTTCCTTTATTAAAGTATTGTAGAGAGAAACTAAAATGATCGGATTTTAAAAATGTGAGTTAAAGGAACAGTTTAGTCCCCAAAAATTGTATTTATATTTTTAGTGCTCTGGAGCTTCTCCTAAAGTTAAGTGATTTTTGTAAAAAGGTTTAATAAATAAATGTTAAAATAATTTATGAAGCGTTCTTTGTGCGGGACACTGGAGTGTCCCTTTAACTGGTAACCTTGTTTGCTAATCAGAGATACATAATGGTTTAATGGTAGATGGACTATCCCCAAGAGACAGCGTAGTCTTCACAACTAAGTATTAAAAATACCATTACATAAAATGTGATGGCACCCGGCCCAGATCCGGCACACCAGGCAAATGCTCCAGTGGCAGATCAGGTACTGCAGCGTGTGGCCGGATATGCCCGGCTGTTTGCCACATTAGCATGCTTTAAAGTGCCTTATTCAGCCCCTGTCTTGTATTCAGGATATCTTTAGAATTATGGTCAATGTGAAGTTCACTATAAGCTCAAACAAAGCATTCCCCACTAATGCTCTCCTTTGCGAAGACCGGATGACTACAAGCAGCTAGGTGGCCGGGGTTCTTTCGCGTGGGGGGGTCAATCCACAGCCACGGAACTGTATAACTCTGCCGTCTGCATGTGCGTGTACGTGTGTTACAGTGTAACAGATTCCTTTCTGGATATTGCAACATATTCCATCCTTCAACGTCTCCATTCATCTATGCTTAGATGCACCTTGGCCCGGGAATCTGTTAACGGGTTATATCTGCCCACTTGAGTTTACCTTTATATATGGTTACACGGCAAGACAATGTCCTCTCTGAGATGAAATATGTTGGTGCTTTATAGCAATAATGATTTTTAGTAGAAATGAACAATAATGTCATCCTATATTAGGCTATATAAATGCAGTATAACCAACAGCTTGTGACACTTCTCTGGGTAGTCTAATCAGTCTACTGCTTAGTGGACCTTTTCTCTTACTTTAATGATGTACAGCAGCAACACCATGGAAATAACCGCACAGAGTCAGCGCCATAGATTTACTTGTTTTTGAACCAAATTTGAGAAGCTAAATTGATTTTATAGGTTTCTTTGACATAATTATTTCCTTGAAACTATTTTTTTCTGCCTTTCTCCCCACATCTAACCTGGAGGTTCACAGGTATCTCATAATGCAGCGGGCCGCTGGGTTTAAAAGGAATAGATTGTTACTCAGATGGAGATTAATGTCTTTTTTTCTCACAATTTAGTGCATTGCGATGACACGTGGGGTGAATTTACAGATTAATTTTTGTTGACTTTTTTTTTTTATTGACGCCCCAAGATTCAGTGCTCCGAAGTGAAGGGAAAAATTGGAGCAGGTCCCATAAGGGCCATAATGGGAACCATACCTCCATCTGCTGAGGTTGCACTCCTCAAATGGATATACAACTTGTTCCCTTCTGGGTCGACAGCCTGCAGGAGGGCAGGCTGTGATATTGTCCGTTCTGAGTCCTGCACCGGTGCCCAGTTTTTTGCCTTGCTTTGACCATGAGTTTGCCTTATCCTATTGTAGGAATCTGTTTATTGCTGTGCTGTATACCATGTTATACCAACTCTGCATTGTGGATCCTTATGTTGACACCTATACCCGGCGTGACGTCCTCCCTCTCCCCACACAATAGTCCGGGCCCTCCCCAGGCCTTCCCTCCCTCCCTGCACAGATCAGACAAGGCCTTGGGGTAAACCGCTGGTACTAAGTGCTTTATTAGACATTCATTTTTAGTGAGTTTCAGGCAGTAGACTGTCCCTTTAGTACAATAAAGAAAAATGTGTTTTGTATATAATACACAACAGCAGAGTTCATTTGTAACAAGATGTAACAATGTTATCCTTATGTAAAGGTAATTATTGTATACAAATTAAGTAAAGACAAAAAGAAAAACAGAATAAAAATAAATAATTAGTGGTTACAATGTACCTCTTTTCTGCTTCCACAGTTTGGTAATGAATAATGAATCTGATTACAGATATTCACATATACAATGCTGAGCCTTAATTTGGAACTAGCAGACATTCCATTTAAATGCAAAAATAGAATTCTTTCTAAAGAAATTAAGAAAAAACAAATGTACGGCTGCATGGTCTCCATCAAATATATATATCTTTTTTGTTAATTAAACAAATACAATACAATGATTTTTTTGTGAATACGGTTATAATATTTGTAAATGTGAATTTGTAAATGCTGACTTCAGAACTATATCTTTTGATATTTTATCTTAACCTATTAGTTATTGGCTCAAAAATTACAAATGATAAGAATATACCGGTATTTTGGAGGATATGCTATATTTCAGATGAAGTTCTGCTAATAGTATGCAGCAGGTAATTTGATGGATACAGTGGATTCATTAATAATGTAAAATGCTGAATTATTGATACATTTTAAAATACATTAGAGATTCTTTACTAGACTTGCTAGATTATGCGTGATTTTTGTTTGTGAAAGAATCCATTAAAGAAAGCTCTTCGTCTGTTGAGTAGCTTAATTCTCTACATGTGAAAACCCTCAATGTGTTACAGTGTAGATCAGCAGAAAGTATCAAGAAAATGTCATCAAGGCATAAAGGTTAATGCAAATGAAAATAACCTAATTTTAATCCATATTAAATTCACGCACCCCCTAATCTTAATTTGCCCCTCCCATTCCTGCCCAGGCCACACCTCTTCATCTTTTGGTCCCACTCCTTCTTAGGCTCCACCTTTCAGAGTACAGAGTACCTACTTGTATATTTTATTGTTTTGTGCACAATTCATCATTTTAAGAGATAATAACCGTTAATTAAAATAAGGAAGCGCACTAATTCAACCATTTTTCACCAAGATCAGACATCCCTGCCACTGGTGGTCATCTGCTGGTTGGAGGGGTCAGTGGTTCTCCATAGACCATCCACAGAAGTCAAGCACAATTTCCATGACCTCTTCACAACATATTGGAAAGGCACAGTATGATATCGTATGTCACTGCTGTGGTTCAATGGGTTGTGAGGTGCAGGACCGGTCAGAAATTCTTCACAGACGGCCAGTCTGACCCGACCAGGCCAGTCAAGCCATCAGGAACACAGCAGAAGAATTTAGGCTGCTCACAGGGTATGTGCAAGCAGCCAGAAATTAAGCTGCCGGTACATGGGCAAGAGAAGGGAGTGAGTTTGTATTGATATATGTTAGAGTGAGAGTATATATGCGTGTGTGAGTGTGTATATGTAAGTGTGTGGTAGCATGAATTTGTATGTGCAAGTATGTGCAAGTATAAGTGTGTTAGCATGAGTGTGCATGTGTGTGTGTGAGAGTGTCTGTGTTAGCATGAGTGTGTCAGTGTGAGTCTGTGTGTAAGTGTAAGTGTGTGTGAGTGTGCCAGTGCATATGTTGGTTACCTGACCTCGAGCCAATAATTTTACATGATTAAAGCTTTTTTACATTCAATTGGATCAGGAATGACGCAGAGTTGGTAAGACAGTTCCTTTAATTTAGATACCTATGGAAAACCTTTTTGCAGAGCACACCCAATGCATTCTTCAGACACAGCTGAATATTTACATGAACAGTTGCCAGAAATAGTTAGAGGCTATGTTAATGTTGCATACTCTGATATTTCATATACTTATATAGTGGCTTAGTGGCTACTCCTTCTAAACCTAAATTAGCACAAAATATTGTAGTATTTGGTACTTACAATCCTTAGCATTGTAAAGTATAAACTGTACTGCAGTATGTAATCATGTGGGATCTGGAAAAATTTAGAACACAAATTACATTGTTTTTTCTTTTTTCATTTTATCAATAGAAAAATGCTGGATGTTTGCCATGCTGTTTAATGCACCGGTTTTGCTATGTTTGCTGGCCCTGATAGTTATTGATCTGTCTGGGTTGGTAATGTATAAAACCATCATTCATTTAACAACAATTCAGATACATTAGAGAATGACATAACCAAATCATTGTGCAGCTATGAGAAACTCCTCAATGTAATATGGCCTGAACCCCTCCCCCACCAAAATGTACTTTTATTCCTTAGATGGAGTCACATATATAAACTACAGGGAGCGACGGGACACAGGGGGGATTTAAATGTCAGGGACACTTTTTAAGTCTTGCAAGTTCTGTTAGTTCTCCTGCTTCTCTTTAAGCTAGTTGTATATGGTTAAGGCTCTGCATTATGCAAGGGACACGATTACTAGTGGGTGGCCATTAAAACCACATTTCATTTTAAATGGAAATAACAGTTCTTATATATTTGGGCCATGTGATTGCACAACTCCAAAGGCTCTCCACCATGGGCGGCTAGAGGAAATAAAGCAAGATGGACCTACCTAGCTCCCCTCGTACGGCCAGTTGCATTTCTGTATACGCAGATAGGCCATACATTGATTAACCCTGATTTTTAAGGATCACTGTATTAAAAGGTGGGTTTCCAGTGTGTACTTGGCGCCTTTCTATGATGGTATAGATTAGAATGTAAGTGAAGAGGTCAACTCATTCAATGACAACCTTCGTCTTGCACCCCGTAACGTTAAATCATGACCTCTGGTTGTGACATTCCATGTTTTATTCTCTTGGCAGGATCTGCCTCATCAGATTTTCCCCAATAGATATCATATATACCGCCATCTACAAAACTGTGACATTCAACCCGAAACATATAGCAAATGTTCACCATGATTTAAATTGGTTTTCCAAGGGTCTTGGCCGAGTTCAATGTACATTTTGGAAGTTTAGCAGCTGGTTAGGATCAGTGAACTTGGGATAAAATGAACACCCATGGCCACCCGATTTGGCTTTTTTTTATCTAAATGCGAAGAGGAAGCCCTTCCTTCCCGAGTCTCCGCGTCACTTGTGTCTTATCGTGGGCAGGGGAGGGCCATTTAGCCAGGCCCAATGTCCACCACATCACCCTCATACTTCCCTCCTACTTGGCATACAGCTAGCCCTACCCATATGCACACCTAAAACTGCCACTCAAGGTAGTTGTTCTCACCCCATCACAAACCCACTGACCCAGAAGAGGGTGAGCACCTGGTAGCCTACCCTGGAAAGTTCCTACATATGACCATGGGATCTTCCTTGCCTCAATATATATCGATAATAAAATAAATGCCAAACTACATAATAAGATATTTCTTGGCAAGGCATTTGCGATTGTATTAAATGCAGGTAAGGAGTTTGTTGTGTCTTCTGTAAGGTCGATGTTCTGTATTACACAAGGGTCTGGCTCATACACAGTTAACACCAATTATTACATGGAATGCTGACCGTTCATATCAGCCCCTGGAAAGTCATTTTCTCTGGCAGTTCACAGACCTTGGCATAAGTGTTTGGAATATTATGTTGCCTTTCTTTGTCCACTAAATAGGTTACCATGCACGCGATTAGAAAACCTGTCGTACAAAGCGAAATAATGGCGAATAATTACTTGTGTCTGTGTCATTTACAGAAATACGCAATATGCAATTTCCTAGACTCTTACGTAGTAAGTATTACCATCGTCTCCAAGATTTTCACTAATATAAAGTACTTATTTTTATCCTACCCCCAATCTGCCAGGGGTTTAGAAAGCGGACATATTTGATTTATGACATTAGGTGACTAATGACCTATTCCTTTGGTGCTCCGTCAACGTCTGCTACGCTGCCCAAATTATAATACCTTTCTCAATACCCTCTTTCTGATATGCTGCTTTGATTAATACAGTACGGCTTGGAATTTCAAATTACATTGCGGTTTCATAAAAGGTTTGCTGGATCGAGAAATATTTTCTCTGTTAGAATTCGCTCATCAAAAGAAAATGATAAAAAAAAATGCTCTTTATTAAAAAAAAAGAAGAAATGAAATTAGATTGTATTTGCGTTTTATAACGGCAAGCTCTTATGTATAAATGGCAAAAAATATCTGTGATGAATAGTCATGACACAATAATGTGAAAAATATGTGAAAGAAATGCCGCTGCCTACAATATACACAAACCTGGGAATTATCATTTACTTAGGCTATGCATCTATGTACAGCTGTATATATT
>VKOC01034066.1:0-12021 GCA_009364415.1 Spea multiplicata | reverse complement strand
GGGCTAATAAGTGGGTTTTAGATATTTGGACAGGGGCGCAATTTCAGTGCTTGCTATAGGTGCTATTTTCAGTAGATACGCCTCTGGTTGCATTAAACATTGGAGGCAGTGGAAGTAACGAGGCCAGGTAAATTTTTGAAGGTCTGGAGCCTTCTGCAATTTCAGGCATTATTGACAGCAGCGTTTGCACTTGGATTTCTTATACTACAGTAGTGAAGGCAAAGTAAATTAAATAATATACAAGCGCACTTTTCCACCATTGTTAGATGACAGAGGTAGGAGTAGGAGTTTCAAGCAGTATGACTTGAATGGCTTCAGAATGATGGTTTGATCTTTTTCGGTCTTAGGAGGGATACAATGGATTTTCTTTACATTTAGAAAGAAAAGAACAGTAGAGAACAAAGACTGGATTCATATATGAAACCTTAAAGGAGTAATTTAGTGGAGTGGTTGATGGCTGATAAGAACAATGATACAAAGGCTTGTTAAGAAATTGTATAAAATGAAAGGAGGATAGAAGTTATGTGCATGTGAATTGTGATTTGTGACAGAATAGACAACATTCTGGTTACCTGTGGTTTTCCAGCACTTGTTGAACTAAAACTATTATGATGGTTAGAGTACTAAAGCCATATAACATTTAAAATGTGTCATATGCTTCTATACCTGGGCTAGTTTCTATAAGGTAAATATATATATGTTTGCATGTATGCACAAGGTGGCTCAAATAAAGCTAAAAGATGCCCAGCCAAGATTAGCCTGAATTTGTTACCCATAATGCACTGTGTCATGCAAGATGCCTATGTGGTGGGTATAGTCAGGGCTAACACAGGTCTTGCATAAATATCAGAGATTATTATTATTTATTGTTTTATATAGCACCATCAAATTCCGTAGCGCTGTACAATGGGTAGACAGGATATAACAAGTAGTATGTAACATAACAAATTGACTAACAGAGACAACAGGTGAAGAGGGCCCTGCTCAAACGTGCTTACAATCTAGATCATCCATGCAGGGCATGTTCAAAAGGATCAAAAAATGCATATAACCCCTTCAGTGCCACTTGACACACTGCTAGGTAATGTAACCCATATAACTTCATAAAGAAACAATTGTATTAAGGCAGTCATCAGCATTGCAGGAGACAAAAAGGATCCAAACACAACACACAGACCCACAGTGAGGATAGCACAGTAACACGAGGGGGACAGCAGAGGCAGGGAACAAATGATACACACCTACGCGTTTCAAGCTACGCACAACTCTTAAGGCCCTCAGTATCATCGCTGTGGGTCTTTGATATTTTTGGACCCTTGCAACGCTGCTGCCTGCCATCTTCATCTTATTGTTACTTTATGACGTTATATGGGTGATGCTTTGAAGATGCCCTGTTTGGATGCTCTTCCTGCCCCACTGATCTGATTGCATCTTGAAAGGATATCAGATGTCTTGGGTGCCATAAAATCTTACAGGGGACGCAGCACTTAGCAGAGTTATGATTTTATAAGTATGGTTATGTTTCCATAACAGAATCATAACATGAAGATGTTCTGTGTGCTGACTGCGTGAACTTCAGAATGATAGGAAACATTTCAGGTGGTGGTTAAGCAGGCCCAAGAAATGGGCGACTAGCTGACAGAGAGATAGGGGGTGTTTGGACCTTAACATCAAGACATTTCAACTAATTACTTACTTTTAGACTTTTTTGTATGTATTTTTCTGTATGTTCTCTCTGTAACTTTTATTTTTGTATAAGAGCTCAGTCTCTGTATTCTAATTTTAAACTCATAGCTTCCAGAATAGCCAGGGTTATCCCTCCTTGTTTTTAGAATTTGAAAGTTTTATTTTTCTTTGACTAAATTATTTTTAGCAGTTTGAGTTTCAGCAGTTCAAGGAGTTACCGAAGCCCCTCGAACTTTGAGGTAGCAGCAAATAAAGTTTTGGCGTCATGTGGTGAACAGGTTTGGGGTTAAGGTTTAATTGCTCTAGGCCCTGCAAGAAGAGCAGTGAGACAGCATGCAGGCTGGTTACTACCATTAACCTCTTCCCGTCCATGTTCCCTCCTAATGTCACAGTGAGAGCCAGCAAGCAGGTAGCGGTTCCTGCTGTTGTTTGGGGGCCCCAATATTAGAAAAAAATAAAAATAAAGTGACCACCCCAGAGTAAGGAAGGAGATACGGTAGCAGTACTAGTAAAGCATATGGCATAGGCAGGTATTGGAGGATACACACATCCAGCCCTTAAATATAAAAGAATTGATCCCTTCAAAGTAATTGCTGCCACTTTGCCCTTGAAGCAAAGCTGTGCTCTGGTGTGTACATAGGTGTTGGTTCATACCAGAATTAGTGAGATGTCCTAACACCCAGGCACACTTCCTCATGAGCCAATGTGCACCTTGCAGTGTGCCTGTCTTCTACACTCTCAAACTAATCCCATCTTTTACTAAGGTGCTGTAAACTAGGTGAGGTAGTAGTGGTACCTACTACTACCTTTTTCCATGAGAGTATTAGCGATGGTGGTACTGGTGCCAGTGCATATAGAGTTGCTTGTAGTATAAATGTGAAATGCCTTTAACACGATTCAAAAACTGCACTCACTGCATAGTCTCCTGCCCTGCATAACTTGTCACCAATATTAATGATTTATTGCTTTGTGTTGCTGGTAGTATAGGTAGTATGGTAGTATGGCACAACTTAATAGGAAAATGGGAACACATTTAAAGAATGGTATCCTAAATGTATTTTTACGAAAAACTGCCCAAAAGTAAATCAATCAGTTATCACATAAAAAGGGGAAAAACCTTCTCAGTAAAACAATAAAATGAACTATAGTTGTACAGCTTCTCCAATCCATCCCAGGACATTTTCTGCACTACACTATTGACATTTGCAGCAGGGCTCGAGAAATCCCAGGCGCCAGGTCGCCATGGTGACTGATAATTTTGTCCTGGCGCCTAGGTGTTTGTGAGCCAAACCGGTGGCGGAAACACATCTTCGGCAAAATGCCGAAATAAAACAAAAAACGGCCGAAAATAATCCCCGCAGGGTCCGCACTGCTTAACTGTGTGTTGCTCTTAATGTGCACGCAGCGTCTCTTGTGCTGGCCACAGGAAGCAGGAAACCAGAGGACTCACATGACTGCTCCATTCCTCCTCCCAGTGGGTGGGACAAGAGAAGTTCATTTAGAGAGACAGAGACAGAAGCAGCAGGGCCCCTATGGAACTCTGCGTGTGAGAGATCTGCAGTGCAGGTAAGGGGGTGAAGGAGGGTGTATGAATGAGTATATTAATGAGTGTGTGTGATAGAATGGTTATGAAAGTGGGGGGAGGAGCATGGCACAGGGGGCTCTAAGTGATGTGCAGCATCGATACACAAGGGGGGGGCAGCAAGCCAGGTTTCAGCATGTACTCCTATCATGCCAAGTCAGCCAGTACATCTGGAACCTGGTATGTCTGGGCAGGACTGTGATTGGTGTTAACAATCAATAACTCGAGATTAGGCTGGGCAAAGTGTGTGCAGGGCAAGTGTGGGGCAAGGAAAGTGCTGGGCAGAGTGTGAGTGCTGGGGCAAAGTGTGAGAGAGAGTGCGGGGAGTGAGTGCAGGGCAAAGTGCTGGGGCAGAGTGTAAGTGCAGGGCAAAATGCTGGGGCAGAGTGTGAGTGCTGAGGCAAAAAAAAATCCTGGCTCCTAACTTTTTTAGCTGGCTCCTAGATTTAAAACAAATTTGTCAAGCCCTGACTTACAGTATGGTAAGCTGTAATGTGTCAAACAAATTAATGAATCTAAATAAAATTTCTGAGAATTTGCCCTTGGTTTTTGTTTTATCATGGTATCTTCCTCGTTATTGTACAAATGCACAAGCCCACATACGTTTGGTCATATATCATATCTTTTCCACCTGCAGTACTTTTAGCAAATATGAACCTTCCATAAAAAATAAGGGAGCGAGATAGTGTTTTTATGAGCCCCAAACATGGCAATGGCGTAATTACAATGATAATACTATGAGCTTTACAAAAGCTTGTCATATGTAAATTACAATAACATGAAAGGACCAAAACAATACATGTCATCTCCCACTCATTAAACCAAAAGATACTGATCGTCTTGTGTAATTACAACATACAATAGATATGCCAACCAGAAGAAAAGACATGGCTGGTTATGTAAGAGGTTTTCTCTAAAGGCCTTCCTTTTAACCGGAGCCTCTTACAGAACAAGATGCATCTTTTATTAAGTGTTATTTAAAGGGGAGCTGTGGTTACTCTACTTTAGGATGGACTAAAACATTTGTTAATTTACAAGTTTACATTATAACATACAGTAGCCCTGTTTGCATAAAATGAACATCCATGAGTGCCGTCTAATTAGAAATTACTTTTGTCTAGAGTTTTTATCTCCCGTTCTCTACTTATAATTCCCATCAAATTCTTATATAAGTGCACTTCTGGCAATAATATGGGGGTCTCATCAGAAGCTTAAATATATATTATATATATATATATATAATATTATATATATATAGATATAATAATATATATATATATATATTGAAAATTGGGACACTGGCAAAGTGGCAGGCTAAGCATTATATGATAATAGAGACAGAATCCTCAATATTTATACCTCATATAAGTGCTTTTAAATAGTATTTGATGGGTATGCTTATTCTTTGTAAACAAGTAACTAATAACCACATTAGACAAACTCCTAGTGGAACTGGTACTTGCCCCAGCCCATCAATGAACTGGTAAGAGATGCACACTCAACATTCCAACGGCTTTTACGTTGGAAAAACAGGCTTGGATGTCTATTTGAGGAAAGAGGTAGATTCTATAATGCGTTTCTCTATGAGACCTCTCTCACAAACAAATAAGTAAATTAGAAGACAAAAGCAGAGAAAGGATGATGCCTAGGAATTCATGTTCTATCAACAAAGTAGCATAACAAGCGTAACATTTGAGAATGTGATGGGGAAACTACATATTTTAAAGAAAGTGTGTTCCATGCATTTACTATCTATAAACATTTCCAACAGGCTAAAGGCTACCATCACACATGCCTGCCCAAGAAACGTGCAATAATTGTGAACCGGGTGATAGGTGTAACAAAAACAGAATGCTTGGCTAATAAAATAAGTTCTGGCATACATTCAATAGGCCCAACTGAATTGAGAGGTGGATGTGTATGTTGCAGGTTTGCCAAGGCGTAAACAGATGCATCATCTTTATCCTGTCCCCTGACAGAAGATATACCACAACAGCGCTCACAGAGATCATAACAACAGAGTACTCCTGATAGCAAGCTGGGTTTTAATTGCATCAAGTATGAATATCTCTCGCCAGGGACACTGGGATTTGTCCACACTGAATTAACGCAAACAACATGCCACTCGTAACGCTTTGAACAACAGTTCTTTGTGGCATAGATAAAGCACTACAGGGAAAAAAAAACATTCTCAATTGATGGAACCTGATATAAAAGGAAAGCATAACGGAATATTTCCCACTCATATTTACCGAATTTCAGCAGTCTACATCGTTAGACATGAATCATTCATATATATTTCCTTTTATAGAGAATGCGTTACCTGCACATGTCTTGTGTGCTAGAGAACAAACGTTTGTGCTCCCATACTCTCTATTTAACCCAGAATAGGGGGGGGACTCTGGGACAATTGAGTGTGGCCTGCTTGATACACGTAGGCACATGCTACACGCTTACACTGATGTGTGTGATACTAACTGAGCTTGCAGCTGCACACTTACTGATGGGATCTGCCACACAAGCAGCAATAAAGGTGCGTGAGAGGCACCACTGCACCACGAGCACCATCAAAAAACTTTGGCCAGTTTGTCCAATGGTCAGTTTACCCGTGTATATTGCTGCCTTCACACAAATATTACATTCACACTAAGTCATAAAATATATTGTATTTATTCTATTGTTATAAATAAAGATTGCAGTGTACCTCTGAGTTTACCAGGTATCATTTTTATTTTTTCCACGAAGAGTGTCTTTTTCTTGCACCTCATTTGCAGATATCATACCTGAGAACACTGCGATGGATAGTCACTTCTAAACCAACTTATTTTCAGTTAGAATGTGTGATAAGAGCCGTGTAGTTATGGTGACATGAAAATCCAACAAAAGAAATACACTATCCACAAAAATGACTTCTCATATATAATTGGACTGGGAGGATTAAAATATCCCCCTGTTGCTTTTAACGGCCAATGGGGCTATAGTGCGCTTTAATAGCATTTGTGATTTAATATTCATAAGACTATTACCGGTAAATACCTAATACCACTTTGCTGGATGGGTTTTCTTTAGACTTGTCAGTAATAATAGCATAATGAATACAAGAAGCAAGATTCCTCCCAAAATAAAAACAAAAATCTGTAGTCCCCACTAGATAGTAATGATAATTACAGCAAATGTATAATTAACAAGAACACATTGCTAACAATCTGTGTAGATCTATAAGATGAAGATACTCTTGTGGCTGGTTATACACTTTCCTTCAAGTGTAATCATGATGCAATGCCTCTCCCTTTTTGCAATTTGCAATTCCATTGTATCCATTGTATCATTGTATTAGAAAAAAATACACTATTTCCCACAATCCAAACCTGCTTTTACATCTATAAATAGTTTTATCATGTATATCGATGGGTATCACTAGCTGCAAGACAGCTCAGAAAGGTTAATTATTGTTCAAGCATGTGGCTTATACCTCTGCGCAAACATGTTAAATAAACGTCATCTGATTCTAATATAAAAAATACACTTCATACATCATTTCAATAGAAATGAAATGATAAATTAGAACAAAAAATAATTGAAGGACAGCAGTGATCTCTTTTTCTAATTGGAAACATTGGCTGTTTATGTCCCAACCTCATGGCGCATCGCCATTTGGTGGCATTTGGTGGCAGGATGCTCAGACACCCCTAATGCATTCTGGCCAACAGAAGGGTTATGCATTGAACCCAAATGTTATCTATCAGAGCCATTGGAACGCTTACCAATTAGGCTAAGGAAGAGACTAAGCACCTCTGTAGAGTGTTTTACACATTATGACAGTGGGGGAATGTGTATTTCATGAGAAGGAGTAGTCATGTAAAAAAAAAGTCACTGTTCCCTTAAGATTAAAAAAAAAGATAATTCTCAAATTAGAAACGTGTCTCTTCTGATGAATGTTGATTGAAGTCAAGAACTTGACTTGTCAGCATTGAGAGGATTAAATGTTTAAGTGTTTTTTTGCTTGAGTGCACATGTGCAGTGCGTTTAATTTGTTTATGTATGGTGTCTACGTTTGCTTTGGCCAGGTTTAGTGGAGGTTAGACGGAAAATCTGATTACCTTACATGTACAAAAATGTATCCATATTAGTCCTTGTACAAATTGAGCACCTTGTTGAATAGCTTTCAGGGCGGGACCTTCAATGGTCTGAATGTAGCATTTTCTCTGAATTAGTAATGTTAAATATATGACTGTTGTATGCAGTTGCAAATACTAGTTTAGTCAGGTCGTTAAATTAATCCCGGGAAATCTGGGATGGATATCATTGGTTAAAGACTGTCCTAACTGATCCGAACAGCCAAATAACCATGACTCCCCAATTTTAACATTCGGTGGAAGTCTTCTTTGCTGTCTGGCTCCTAACGTCTACTTAAATCTATTCAGCCCTGCCCTGATAAATATAGATTTACTAAGATGCACTTTTCAAGGTTACATTATATTTCTCCTTTAAGAAGCAAAATATTGATACTATTAACATCATTGAATCAATACAGAGAGCCTGTAGACAACATGATCCTGGATGACTTTTTAATACCCAATTATTATTCCACTGAGGTCTTGAGGTTCCCAACATATACACGCGTTTATAGTCTTTACTCTTAACTTTCTCTGATCCAAGATCCTGTGGAGCAGTTGTTCACAAAGTCTGTTTCATGAAGGCCTTAGTGGATTGCATCACAATGGTAAGAGAAAAATCAATGTTTAAGAAATCCCAAAAATTGGCAAATGCAAATCCTTTATTTCAGGGCTTTTATCAATTTAAGAAATTGTAATATTTACAAAGTTGACTCTTAATGATTTGATTTCAAAGTATTATTTGCTCAATCTAATAGAATGTATGTAAACATTATGTACTGTCTACAGCCTGTAAGGAGCTTTACTATATCCTCATGAGATCTTCAAGACGTTATTTTAATTAATTGTTAATGGTAGGACATTTTGATTATTTTTCATTCAAACTGCAAAATGCTTTTATAAAACTCTACAAGTCAAAAATCTTATGGATTTCTTTGTTTAATTACATGATCATCTTTTACTAGCAATTCCATGGGTGGAATTGATTGTTGGGAAGTTGTTAATTTGAGTTAAGTACTTGCGTATTGGTCACACTATACACAAACATAAGTAATCTGATAAAAAATCTATACACAACACTTACACATTGGCTGCGATTTGACACTGAGTTCAACCTTTTCTACCCTAATTGATTCAGGTAATGGGAATGCAACACAAATGAAGTGATATTTAGTTTAAAGTTCCCTAAGCAAAGCATGGAAATCAGACATAGGGGGTTTAGTTTTGAAATTAAAAAAAAATAATAATTCTGATGGATCACCAGATTCTTTTGTATGCTATGATGATAAGATCATTTTTTAAACTTTGCACCAGACTCACTCTTTTCTTAAATAATTCCCATACATTTTGACAACCCTTTTCCCCTTCCAGTATTCCCATTTTTAACATATTATAAGACGTGGTCCTCAGCCTTGTTGTATGCCCAGGATAATCACATGCTTATCCCATGTATGCTTAAATTACCTAACTGTATTAACATCAGGGACCTGATGGAAAGTTATTCACCACTCTCTCAGCAAAGATGTACCTCTTTAAACATTCACAATTAAATTCTCAAACACAACTGAACATTTAAAGTGAAATTAGAGATGGGTGACTGGAGTTTAGTTTACAGAGGAAAGCATGATTGGCATGCCTGCTATAAATGTGTTTAGTGTTCTTTATTCAGGTTCTGTCAATACTTCGTTAGTGTACTACGTGTACTTATGCCCTTGCGTATGTGTGGCTGTCAGCATGTGTTTCATTCTTTGTGTATACACTCTCTCAAACACTGGCACATTCAATGTCACTTGCTCATTTTTACCCTTGCTGAAATAAGCATAAAGCCCCAATTGTGAATAATTGCTGGGTTTTATTTTTGGTCCCATGCATCACTGAAGATATCATTTAACATTTATGGAGTTAGAGAATCTTAGGGGCCAGGATATACATACATACATACATACATACAAAAATACACCATCCAGCTTCAACAGTAAAATCTTAAATTGGCTACTGGTCCTCTTGGATTTGGTCCCCCTATTTAGCCTTGAGTTATAAAGTCAACAGTTCATACAGTAGGGAAACAAGGTAAGTATTACTAGCACAATTGAAAACTGGGAAATGTGCTACTTTCCTATGGACCTATTGCTAAATTCCAACTTCCGTGTTACTCGACCACTGGTAGGATATATTCTACCGATTACTTTATTCTGTTAATGCAGGTCATAGTTACATAGATAAGGACATTCCAAAACTGCAGTTTTTTGCCTTAATTAATGACAGATCAAATATGCTCTTCGCCAAACCATTTCTGGTGTGACTGCATACACACAGATGTGAATATATACCGTACATATGTATTATGTCTTCATCACCTGCAATGCATGGAGATTCAAAGGTGCAGAAAGATAAAAATGCTTGGCTTCGTAAAGAATAATGGAAACTTTGTATCCATTAAAATAACAACTGTACATATTGAGAGTTCGTTTTTCCTTTTGGAGCTTACATCACTGCATAAACCGTATTCCTTAGTATTTCTGATGGAAAGATTTTAGATTTTTTCCACACGCTGGTATGTCTGGGTTCAAGACAGTTATTAAAACATAAATATTCCATAGAATTTCAATATAAATAGAATGCCACACTGGGAAGCAGACCACTGGACTGACAGCTCTACACCCCCAAGCAATTCTTTTCTCCCCCATGTTTGTGGTCCTCACAGCATGAGAAAGAGCACTAAGAGTGGGTCCTGAAATGGGAACCCTGCTTGCCCTGCCTATTTGTGGTTCTGTCCCCAAGAATACTGAATAAACCCCTTATAAACAAAGTAGAAAACATAGGGTGCATCTAACTGCACGTGTCACACCATCTGTGGTGAAATTTGCCAGTTGTTTAACCTCTACCACTTTGGACAATAATTGTTTTTTTATATGTAAGATCTGTTGTGTTTCAGGAAATGAATACAATTTTTTGTCAATTCACAAAGGCATATTAAAGCAATATGATACTTCATGGATAGACTGGGGATGAATAGGGGGGGCCTGGCACCTCAAGGCAAGAGGCTGCCAAATAACACATTACATGCAGCTGGGCATATCCAGCTGGCGACCACACACTGCAGCACCAGATCTGCCCCTGGGTGGATCAGGTGAGTATGGGGCACTGTCAGCAATCGGCCCACCAAGCAATTGCCTAGCGTACCAGATGGCCTGTCCAGGCCTGTGATACTTTGGAAAATAATGGTATTACATCTGCACTTTGAGCCATAAATTCAGTTTGTAGCACGCAAAAAAAAATAGAGAAACCTAACAAAACTCTTACTCATACTCTTCAACACTTCAGCAGTGCAGTAAATGGATGAGCCCACCAGAGTCCTATACTTGTCACTGCCATACTAGCCTGTAAGTCAGCACTCATAAATGTGAAGGGGTCAGCATTAAAACACAGCACAGAAAAGGGAGGCTGAGAAGACCCCACTATTAAGTATGCTTACATGTGTTGCATTATGTCAATTGCATGTGGTTATGCTAATCTCTACACAATAACCGTAAAGTATATGTAAACCATGCATTGTTATTTTTAGCTGTAAACATACATAAATGGGTTTATATTTAACGTATAGAACAAAAAAAAATGTATAATTTCCTCTCCTGAAGTTCTCTTCCTTCTCTGCACCCCCTCTTCATCCCCTAAAAGCTTACAAAGGCCATCTGAATCAATCAGCAATCTAACAATAAGGCAACGATAAGATAGTGGGAGGAACAATCATGAAGAAAAATATATTTAGATATTTTCTATGCTAAAAGGTATTTAACCTTTATTTTTGTGGGATCTGTATGGAAACTCTTCCGACTATCTTACTTGTGTCCTATTGGTCAGGTAGCTTACGGGGTTCTTCTCTCCCGTAAAATGATATTGTTCTGTTGTTGCTGATGGGTTCAGGAAGCCTTTATTATGACTGGGCAAGGTCGAGAAGGAAGAGAATTTCGGGGAACCATTAGATATGGCTGCTCCTGACATAGATCTCCATTTCTCCAAAAGGAAATGTTATATTTTCAAAGCAATATTACTGATTGGCAAACAAAATCCTACTAGTGTATTTTTTTAGGAATCTTTCATATAGAAGTGCAGGGCTATAGTAGCAACCACTTAGGTGAAAATCATCTTGGTTACTACAAAGGTCTACCTGGTTGCAAATCCAATCTCCGCACAAAGGATTATCTTTCCCTTATGTCAACAAATCATCAACCTATTCCTATTCCAAACTATTACACAGAAGCAAGTAAAAAAATTTATAAAATACATGACAAAATAACAGTTGCACAAGAAGATATGTCACCAGGTATTTTAAACTAGCTTATGTTTCAAATTGTTCTAAAAAACCCTTGGCATCAGCCAACCCTTGGCATCAGCCAACCCTTGGCATCAGCGGGGGGGGGGGCAGAGGGGGCCATGCCTACATCATGCTGTGCCCCCCTAATTGAAACGCCGTCTTTTCTTTTGTAATAGATGCGGAGGAGGGAGAGAGGCGCCAAGCGGTCGCTGCGGAATAAGTTTTCAGCAACTGTTCGGCGCCTCTCACTCCTCCCCACAAGGCCTCTGCCTTGGTCGCAGTGCCGGCATTTCACCGGTAGGTTTGGTAGATAGGGTAGATAG
>VKOC01034064.1:0-10320 GCA_009364415.1 Spea multiplicata | reverse complement strand
TAGATATACATGGATGGCCTATGCTATGGTTTTACTGCCATCCCTGCATGAAGCCCTCTCCAACTGGTCCTCCAGTTGGTCCTGCAAATGCAGTGGTAGGGGAAGTGAGTCCACCGCTGAGACAGCAGGAAGAAAGAACAGGCACAGGACTATTCCATGCACGTTTTATCGCACACTGATGTGAAAGCTGATGGGACAACTGTCATCGTTTTAATAGCGAGAACATTAGCTAGTATAAAAGAATCAGATCATTGTCTGCTGCTCTGCATAGCAATAACAATATTATAACAATGTATATAGGGATCCAAACATGATACCTATGTTGTGCCTTTATGAAGGGCCAAACTTGGGGAACTCAAACCAGGGCCAAACTGACCCGCCATAATGTATAGCTAAATTACTGAGATTATTTGAAGTAATATATATCTGTATTATCTATTTAATATGCAGGGCCTACTTCTTTCTTGCAGGAGACTCTAACTTGGTTAGGCTCTTTATAATGCATATTAATGCAAAGGGATTGGCTTTGAATTTGTCTTTCTTAAGTACATTTGATTTACTCATGAACCAAATCAGTAGCCATGCATTTTAATATGGGTTACTATGGCATCTACATGAGTGACCAGTTTTGTCTTTTACCCTGTACAGTAGAACATCTCAATAAATAACATTTCTCAGCATAAGGTGTGGAAAGAATAAAAATGTAGATAGAACTGGGATAGAAGTCAAAGAGTTTCTGACAGCAACTAGTTGAATCCAGTCACAATATGTCAGTCAGTTGTTAGAACGCATTTTACTATAAACACACAATTGTATATTTTCAAGACTTTCCAAGGTTGAAAAATATTTACAGTATATACAAATGAAAAACAGATTTTGCGCATAACAGTCATAACAGTTATATTATTGTAACTTTTACAGTTTTATATTACTTTTTCGTGGATTGGAAGATGGATCTTATTAAAATGATAGACTATGGCTGTCCTGCTGAATTGGTGGTCTTCAAGACTTTTCCGAATCATACACAGAACATCACAGAGAAGATATTTGTCTTTAAAGAAAATGATTGTGTGGCCGGAATAGAATACAGGAGCTATCTGTGGCAAAAGATTGCAAAGCAAGCATTTTTAATAGATTTCCTGTCTTAAAGTTTTCTCCATTCTCCTACAAATGGACAAAGGTCACCTGAACAAATCAACAACAATCAGCAGCTTAACAACATGTCTTGTTGTTAAGCTGCTGATTGTTGTTGATTCGGCCAAGTGACCTTTGAGATAACCGAATGGACAGGAATAATCACGGCCGATTCTGAGAACAGAATTAATGTGAGGTGTCAATGCCTTAACCAGATTTTAGTTAAATTCATGTTAGAATCATGTAATTGAGTGGGAAGACATATTTAGAATTCAGTCTGAACTTTTACATTAACAAATAAGAAGTGTATTCACACAGATATCTATAAAATAACCCAAGGGTATCAGTAGTGAAATAAAGCACAGTGGCTCCTATAATGTGGCACCAATTTACCGTATTTAGGGAAATATGAGAAACACATAGAATGCGATATACTTGAACATTTGCATTTTTTGCATGATATCATGAGGTGGAGAGAGACACGAATACACGAGAACAAAATACATTTCATCAGTTGAAGGCATTAGTAGATAGTGATCAAAAAATGTAGCGTAATTCTATTAATGACTTGTTTTAAACAGTTCCTTGAGTAGATTTTTCTCTCTGCAGTGGGGGATTAAATGTAGTTTTTATGCAAGTATTTTGGAATAGGAAAAAGGACATGTCCCAGTTTTGCCAAAAATGATGTAACCATAACCACAAACTCCTATAAGGCTCACACACAAAGAAAGGACGCTGAGTGGAATCTTTACAATTTGTTGCACGTGCTGGGCAGAAATGTGCACAGATGTTTTGAGGCACAATGCATCTTTTTGTGCTAATTAGTCCAATCATTGTGCCTCGAAGTGTCTTCTCACAATTTATTGCACAGATGGGCAGAAATGCGCAGATTGTATCCAGTGCGCCTCCTTTCTTCTTTGCGTGCTACAGTGTTGCACAGAGGGAGCAGAGGCAGAGTTTAGAAGACACAATAAAGAGTCCTGATATTATTTTGGATAATGCTTACACACCTTGTGCAGTTTTTTTAATCTAGCCACATTCCTTTGCATGCTTGTGGCTATTCACAAAGGCCAATATACGAGCACAGTATGGTTGTAACTTGCTGCTCACGGGTTTTATGAGAGTTAATTAGGGACCAGAATTGGCTGGAGAAGAAATGAGAATTGCGAGCTAGAACTAAGTTCTCATCAGCTTTATGTCCCTTGCATCCATATAGATTGTTCCTATTGTTTGATTACACCTCACCCAGAACTTTAAAGTGGAAACCTTATATATCTTGTATCCAAGTAGCATATGATATAGAAAAAATACAATATCTGAAGAGATGCACTAACATTTATCTTCGTTTATTCCTGGTAATTAATGCAGTTAACTGCAGACTGCTGTCTGTAATATGATGTTGAGATTCTCTTCACCCAAAAAAAATTATTGTACCCTTTTGACCAGGGCTGTTTTAACACTTTTTTTCGGTAATTTTTTTTTTAGTGAACCCACACAAGTTATATATTGGTTTTTTCAGGACAAGAAGGGCTTTTTGATCCTATCATCTAATTTACTATAACAAAAATAAAATATGCTGAAAATTTGGAAAAAAAAACACTTTTTTCTCACTTTTATTTGAAAAATATTTTACTCATCTAAAAAAGCTAATTAAAAAATCTGCTAAATAGATTCTACTATTTGTGCTGCGTTTAGAAATACTACACGTTTTTACGTTATTTTTTTGCTTTTCTCTGCAAGTTATTGGGCAATAAGTACAAGTAGCGTTTAGCTATTTCAAAACCATTTTTTTTTTCAAATCTGGTCATTCGGCCCTCATGTGCTATTTTGGGTGTCTTTGAAGGAGGCCAATTCAATTTACCCCATCAAACCATATATTTTTTTAAAAGTAGAGGCCCCAAGGTATTTAAAATGCTGGTAATGTAACCCTTTCCATGCAGTAATAATTTATTTTGTGTTTTTTATCACACACATTATACTTCAGGTATGGATTTACAGCTCTTGGTATATATCACTGCCACCCGAATATGTGTTCAGCAACATCTCCCGGGTACATGGGTCTGTTGGGTTGTTTGGGAGGTAAAATACCACATTTGGAAAGTGCGTATTTTTTAACTTGGAACATTTAACTGGTCCTACTGGCCCCATGTCGTAATTAGGCCATCTTTGAAACTGGCTAATTCAATTTACCCCATCAGAGCATATATTTTTAAAAACTAGACACCCCAAGTTAATTTAAATGCTGGTATTTTTTAACCCTTGTGTGTTTTATTTTCACACATATTGTACTTCAGCTATGAATTTACCACTCCTGGTTTATATCATTGTCAAAGGACACCGCAATATGTGTTCAGCAACATCTCTTGAGTACAGTGAGAGCACCCATGGGTTTGTCTTGTTGTTTGGGGGCTAAAAGGCCACATTTGGGAAGTGTGCTTTTTTCCCATTTTGGTCAGTGTGTGCCTATGCCCTATCTTTGAACCCAGCCACTTCAATTTACCCCATCAAACCCCTTGGGTATTTGAAACACTAGTATTTTAACTCTTTCCATGTCATGATTTTTGGGAAGATATAGTGCTAATTTTAGCACTTGCTCATAATAATAAACTTTATTTATTTTTAATTACTTTTTTTACATTTTGCTGCAGCTGGATGATTTCCCTGATGGTAACATCACTGCATAATTATTTTTAAATGTAACCACATTTTTTTAAGCTATATATATATTATAATTTTTATTTTTTTTAATGTGACGTGTCTGGCACTTCATTGGTCACTAAGGTCACTAAGGTGTTAATATAATGTCATTTTAGGTTAATACTAATATTGTATTTCTTTTTAAATGTTGTATTTACTTGATAAATTGGTTATGCAGCAAACAAATGTAATGTCCTGTCTACAGGCCAGATACCAGCATGTTTGCTTGCAGCAAACGGCTATAGATAATTTTCATAGTAAGTTTACGCCTCATTTATCACTAACAGTTTTGTCCTGGTACAAAGGGGTTTTGGATGAGTCTAGGGGAAACTATCAGCGCCCTTCAAACCAAGTAATTATACCCTCTGAATCAGCTGATAGAAAGCCCATAGCTCAGCTGGTTGATATCTTAAATCACAGAATTTTCAAGCATCAACAAAAAAAACAGTCAGGACAAAAACCAGGACAGTTGGGGGTATGTAACCATATTTTTCTATTTCCACCAATCATCCACAAATTCTGGATTTAGCCAGCCAGCCCCTTAGCTGAAATAGCATTATGGGAGATGTAGCCCTGCAGCAGCTGGAGCGCAGCAGGTTGGACGCCCCTGCTATAGAAGATGGAAAATAGAAACATTACAGAAAACAATGAAGAACGAAAATAAGGCAATTTGGTGATTTGTCTCCCTGATAAAATCTTAATCTAGTATATTTGGTGGAGTTTTTCTGAAAATACTTACCTGCAGTGAGGGCTGTCATCAAAATACAGTCATCATGTTATCACATAATATACAAGGAATTTACCCAATGCAAAGAGAGTCTATGAATGGGACCTGTTGGCTTTCCCACATTCCGTAGGATAAGATGCCCCTTCTATCCAACAGACCAAGTTTGCTGCCTTGGTCTCATGCTTCATCTTCATTCTTTCTTACAAAAGATACTGTTAAAGTACTCATTTGTTCCCTTGTGGTATCTTATTTGGATTACTGCAACTCCCGACTAACTGGGCTCACCTCTCCCACCTTTCACTGCTCCAATCCATCTTGAATAATTTTCCAGACTGATTGTATTATCTGATTGTTCATCATCTGTCATCCTGTATTGGCTCTCCATATCCTCCTGAATACTGAATTACTCTGAAATAGGTACCACCAGGCAAATTATGTAGCACTAATAAATGGAAAATCAGTTTAATGTTAAAATTGCATACTATATATTCTATTTTGCCTGTGATAAGCAACAGCTAAGCTTGGCCTAATGTATTATTACGCAACAGAGAGCACTATTCCTTGGAGATCACAAGCAGCTGAGGTTAGCCTGGATCCAGTAGGCCATTTATATAATCAGGCCTTTTACATGTTACTGTAAATAAACCACTTACAGTTTCAAAGGATAAGCTATATATACAAAAAATATAAACCACTACTTTCCTCTATCA
This sequence comes from Spea multiplicata, assembly GCA_009364415.1. Classification (NCBI taxonomy): domain Eukaryota; kingdom Metazoa; phylum Chordata; class Amphibia; order Anura; family Pelobatidae; genus Spea; species Spea multiplicata. The sequence continues at coordinate 5,052 of VKOC01034064.1, read as the reverse complement.
CACTAATAGCTTTCCCTAGAAGTGAGAATGCCAAGTTGCAGTCACATGACTTTAGTCTACAAAACAGTAACAACTCTATGTTACAGAACAAGGTAAGGGAAATTCAAACATTTGCTAGAAATTGTGTTTTAATGAATCAGAGGGAACACGTGATTTTTTTTGAAAGCATTCTTCTACAGTAGACAGGGTAATTTTATAGCTTTGTTATCTAAAACTAAGTTATTACATAAGCAATTTCCTAGATCTTATCCAAGGTTGGTAGGTTTTGCTGAGCTGGAAGCCAAAATGCTATAAGGCAAGAGTGAAAATATTTGGCTAAGGATTTCTTTCATATGATAGGTGCCACTGTTAAAAAAAATGCATATTATTCACCTTCATCCCCTGAATGCAATTATAGCCCATATACATATATAACTGTATATGGTTTTATTTTTTTAATACTTTTGGGCTGGGGCACTTTTGTTACAATTTTTTTTTTCATATTATTACTATTATTATTTACTTAGTCTTTTTTGTGCTGCTCTAATTAGTGCATAACTAGAGGTCTCCTTGGGGTCTTTTTAGACCTGTGAAATCTCTCTAACAACTCGAGGTTATTCTCAAAGATGGCTGAATGTGTTCACTGAGGTCCACATAATTAATTATTTTTTATTTTAATTTAATGTTATAATTTTATTTTGAAAATATAATTATGTTAACCATAGTTCAATCTACCTCTGATATATTGTATTATCACACATCTGTGTAGGATGTATGATCTACTAAGGGATTTGTGCACAGCATGAGCAATACTAATACTATAAATTTGAATTCTTTAAATTCTAAACTGGCAGCTTGTGATATATTTCAGTAATTTTTTGATCTATTAAGTTATGGGGGGTAAAATATAAGAATCCTTAAAGTAACTTTGGTATGGGTCAGGCTCCTTGGATTCCAACTATAAGGCAGTAATGTAGATATTTCATCATATCAGAATGAAAGATTAGATGGCAACCTACTTCTATGAAGAATTAGGTGTAATATAAAAAAGCCTGGGTTTTTATTTAGCATTTTATTTAGAATGATCAATTTTGGGGAAATTAGGAATAATAGCATTCTAAAAACCACTAGATCTTTGGATGTATGTAACATTTCAGGTGGGAAACACAGAGTACAAACCATTAAAAAGGTAGGCTATGTAAATATCTTGTGGCTAAATAAAGCTCTGCTGCCCCGGAGGAAAAAAGAGTGACCTGGAGACCCTAGGAAGCACTTGTCAAACCCAGGGAGTTTCCAGGCATGCATGTAAAGCTGTAAAATATACACTATATGACCAAAAATATATGGACATTTGACCATTACACCTATATCAGCTTTTTTGACATCTCATTACAAAACCATGGGCATTAATATGGAGTTATCCCACATTTTCAGCTATAGCACCCTCTACTATTCTGGGAAGGTTTTCCATAAGATCTTGGTGTGTATTTGTGCCCATTCAGGCAAAAAGAGGATTTGTGGGGTCAGGCACGTAGACTTGTGGCTTTTAATCAACGTTCCAATTCATTGGGGTTAAGGTCAGGGTTTTGTGCAGGACACTTGAGTTCCTCTACACCAGACTCATAAAAACATGTTCTTATGCACCTTGTTTTGTGCTCAGGGGCACAGTAATGCTGGAACAGGAAAGGACCTCCAAACTGGTGCCACAAAGTTGGAAGTATACAATTGTCTAAAATGTCTTTGTACACTTTAACCTTACCCTTCACTGGAACTAAGGAGCCTAGCCCAAACCCTGAAAATATTTGTTATAGAATAAAATATATTAAAATATATTTTTTGAAATATGGGTAATATAATTGTTACATAATGTTTAATTCAAAAGGATAACAATAAAAAAAGAAAAAAGTTCTCTACACCGTTATCAGTTTTGCAGCTGTATATTTTTCTTGTTTAAAAAGTTGCCATTTGGAATACAAACTGACCTTTACTTTATCTTTGTGCCATAGAAAGCAATGGATACATGATTTTAGTAAGCAAACATTACAAAAACATTCTTGCAATTACACAAGTACACAGACTGCTAACAAATACAGTGAATTAGCATTTGCGGGTATTTTTAATTAAACTCCTGCCTCCTCTGCCTGTGTCTGGATTTACAGTGATAAATTAAAATGAAGCATTATACGATACATCAGTAGGCGTGACATCAATGCTAAGCCTCTTCCTTAAGTTCTGTGCTACCACTCGTCTGTTCTCAAACCACAGAAGCATAAGAAGTTTCCTAGAAATGTCCTCCCACTAATGGTAGCAATAATAGTTTTATTGAGAATGGCAATACTAAGGAAAGCTCGACATGGTTATGAACACAAAACCAATGAGTCATGTTTGTCTATTAATATTGCCATAGTGGGCACAAAAGAAGATTGAACCGGATGGCCAGTCTCGGGCTCCACCACCCACATTCTCTATCTACCCCTGGTGCTATATGTTCCTTTCCTAGATGTATTTACAGATTATAATCTAGAAAGTTTTAGAAATCCTAGTATGGGTACAAGAAAGTAAGGTGGTACGAACAGAGTAGAAGTGCATATTTCATGTACAGGCCAACTATATATATCAACATATTTATTTTTTAATATGTTGTCTACATTCCCTTTAATGTAATTTTAGATAAAAGATCTACTTTTACTTGTTTAAAATTCTGCTTTTTACATATGCCAGATATACCCAAAGCCTTGCTACAGTTACAGAACAGAAAGCTTCTTGTTTTTTTGGTTTAGATTAACTTCAATACGATTACATTTATATCTGGTTAGAGCTCTCACAGTGGATGCAGTTGGCACAAAGGAGAAAAATATATCTCCATATCATATTGTGTGGTTTTATAACAGAAACTTAATTTAGTGCACAGGCTACATTGTTGACCTGATAGTCCTCTCATAGCTTTTCCTTTCGCCATGTCATTTATTTCCTTTCTTGTTGATGGCATTTTCATCCTCCTTTGTACATATCTCAAAGCTCAAGTCCAACTTTTGTTTTCCTACATAACCAATATTATGGCATTTCAGAGACTTAATGTCATGACAAAGGTATTCTGTAGGACCCCATAGCAGAGATAGGGACCACAGGAAAACTAGAACAGAGAAAACAATGAAGCAAGCTAAGTCTGGAACCAGGAATAAGAAATGTCAGAAGCCAAGCCGCATGCAGGAGTTGGGTCACAAACAAACCAAGCCAGAACCAGTACTGGCATACTGTTGACATAGGCCAAATCAAAAGGCAGGCGCAAGGTAGCTGGATGTGTCCAGGTTAAGAACCAAAACCAAGATCATCTTGGCCACATCAGAAACCACAAACAAAGAACTAGTTGGGTCAAAAACACTAAATTGGGCCAAGCAGAATACTGGAAAGCAACACTGAAAAGGCACCAAGCAACGGCAATATCAGACTGCAGACTAAAGGTTTAAATAACTTACTTCTGGGTTCATTTGAGGTCAGGAAAGGGTGGAACCAGGTAAAAAAAAAACTACTCTGGGTATGTTAGTTGAACAACTGAGGTAACAGTTCATCCTAGGAAGTCATCAGTATTCCTCAGGTAGGTCCTAACGCTTAGGTATCCATTTTAATTGGATAACAATTCAAGCTTTAATGTTCCCATTTCTTACTAGTCCTTTTTGAAATTCTGTAACTGGTACATTTGTTCTCAATGAAATTTATTAGATTTGTCAAGAACCACTCAACCTTTTTTCATTTCTCAAGTAAACAATGTAGCTAAGGTCTCCTAAATCGAAACAGAGCAAGATTATATTTCTCTCACTGCAGGAACAGTGAGAACTTCATCGACAGCGTGAAAAGCTGTTATCTATCAAATTGGTTGGGATGAAAATTACTTTTTTTTAACTTAAAGAGTTCCTTATTTTCTATTAGAATCTATGGATCCATACATATAACCATGGTTTTTGTAAGCAGTTGTTATTTTCATTTAGTGTTTTTTTGATATCCTATAAAAAACATCATCATTTTATCATCAGAATATGGTGTTGATCATTTAATGGACAATGTCCCAAACTGGTTGTTTGGTAAGAGATAGACAGTGCTAGATAGTTGAGTACTTAAAGTAATTTAAGCATGGGAACCTATTGGGGTCAGAACAGCTAAATTTAAAAGATCGAGAAACCCATTTCACAAAACTTGAATCAACGAATCTCAACATTCAGTTTTAGACATATGACAGGTGAACCCGCTCTTCTACTGGGCTTGATATTTCATGTGGTGCTCTCGCTTAGACAACACATTCATTCCACTCTGTAGGATGTTAAACAAGGAAATCTCAGAGAATTTTTCATTTTATTTTCCCCCTGAAGGTTTTATCACATAAAAACAACACAAAAAAATTTAAGAGGTATTTTGTATGGTAACTAAGTTGTATCACAACCAAGGGGCAGGCAAATATGATGACTATGGGAAACTTTTACATAATGAAATAATGTATTTCTGATGAATATCTGGGCATTCATCACCACAATGAATGATGATTTTAATGTTTCATTTAGTTATACTCAGCAGCATACTCAGAACTGTACCTGTAGGCTGTGTTGTCTATATTACTTTTGGGGAGATACGGACACTTTGTGTTTGCAGTCACATTTTTCTGTGTCCACTAGATGGCGCTTATAAGCATAATTGTCAATGTGTTTTATTCCCATAATGCATTGTGACAAGTCACTTCCATAAAGGATTGAATGGTCTTGTCATTAGAAGTCTTAAAGTTATCCATGAGAATCATAAGCCATCTGATTGAGAAAATTCAAGCTACAAACCCCTCTCTTAGTTCACAAGCAGGCAAAAGTGGTATGTAGGTGTATTTCTGTCTTATTATGAGTTTCCAGTCATGTGTTTTTGATGTAATTGACTGTATGTCTGATTTGTCTTTCATATTTATCTTTATTTAGTTCTACGGTGTTGATGTAAATGTCTTAATTGGAACCTATGTGCATTAAACATCTGTGAGATAAGAACCTCAGCCTTCTCATTGTGACTAAGGGCGGCATACACTTGCTATAAGCAGGGCCG
>VKOC01034062.1:0-10179 GCA_009364415.1 Spea multiplicata | reverse complement strand
CATAGGTGATTATTGTTAACCTAGCATGCACCTACCCAGAATCCCTTGTAGCAGTGGTAGTACTATGAGATTTCTGAGGGAAAAATAAGCCTTTTGGCTTGTCTGTGGATAAGTGTTTAAGGATACTGAGGTTTTGTTACCCTGGAATGCGAGCAATATAATAATAATAATTAAAATGTATTAATGATTATGAAATTAATAATAAATCATTTTAAATATTTTTAGCAGAGAAACCAAGGAGAGAAGCCTAAGCGTTTTTACAGGGAGATTCCTGCTAAGGTCGGTGTCAGAGCAAAGCCCGCAGGTCTACCGAAGGATTCACTAAAACCTCTGCGACAGGAAAATGTTCAGCCGATACACCATGGAGAGAAACCTAAGGGCATTTTAAGAGAGATCCCTGTCAACGGCGGTGTCAAAGTAATACCTGCTGGTTTACCTGAAGATGGCGTGAAGGACATCCCACCTAAGGGAAGGCAAAGGCAGTAATGGTATGTTTAAGAAAAAATAAACATTTTCAGAATTTGCCAAATTATCCATATCTAAATGTATTAGATGACATGATACTTTCCTATATTAAAATATGTTCCCACATTCCGCGATAGAGGCCACTTGTTATACTGTGAATTAATTTCAGATATTTTATTCAATCAACCACTTTCCATACTTGTCCAATGCTATGTATGAGATTTAACACATCGAAAAAAAGATTTGTCATTTTCTACTACAATGTGCATTGTTTAGCTACTGTTCCTGGAACTGTGGCTTTCAATAATATCAAAGTTGTTTGCTTTTAGAAAGAAGAGAAGTAAAGCATGAAGATATCTATGCAGATTGTTGCCTGGCCTGCGAAATTACCCGTTTAGTAGGAAATGCAAATAAAGTAGTTATGAAAATGCAATTGTCTTGAAGATTTATTCAAATATGTTAATATATGAGGTTTAAAGGGGTGAGGACAAGTAGACTGAACGTAATAATATTAATACCTTAAGACAAGTGGGAACAAGAAGCATTATATCACAATAAAGCATCAGGTTTGAGGTTGTCGGTTTAGGTGGGAATACAGATGCAAGGAGAACAGTATAGAGATTAAGTACCTCTCTTGGTACCATTACATAAGTTATGGTGAGTAAAGGTGATGGAAAGCTCTCCCACTTAAAATTAAGGGGGTAGTAGAAGTATTATTGAACACTCATCTACATACACCACCAACTTGAGGACAACTTGTTTTTCCCTCAGAAATCTCATGATGCCACCACAACCACACAATATTCTGGGTAGGCACATGCAAATAAGGTTAACAATTACCACCTTTTCCATCTACAGACAAAACTCAGGTAAACGGTGCAATAGCCAGATCACTGCTCATTAATAGCTGCTTTGTCCTTCATGGGACTCATCAGCATGAGGTTGTGATACTGGTTTAATAATGGAGGCTTGGGGTAGCCAAGAAATACCATTACATAAGTTATGGTGAGTAAAGGTGATGGAAACCCTTCCACTTAAAATTATGGGGGTAGTAGAAGTATTATTAAACACTCATCTACAGACACCAGAAAAGCCAGAAGGCTTGTTTTTCCCTCAGAAATCTCATATTGTTGACCTTATTTGCATGCACCTACCCAGAATCCCTTGTGGTTGTGGCAGCACCATGAGATTTCTGAGGGAAAAACAAGCCGCCTGGCTTTTCTGGTGTCTGTAGATGAGGGTTTAATAATACTTCTACTATCCTCTTTAACCCTTTAAAGACCGGGACGTACCTGGTACTTCCGGGTCACAGGTCACCGGCAGACCAGGACGTACCAGGTACGTCACTGCTTTTATGCGATCCAGCGTCGCTTTGAACGCTGGGATCGCGAGGGGCGGCTGCTACTGACCGCTGGGTACTTGAGCATACCCTGGGAACTTCTTAGCTGCGGCTACCTGGACCCTTCCCTTGTGGGACGTGGCCAGGACTGCCTACCGACATCAGCTGGTGGTCCCATTTACGTCGGTGGACGATGGTGGGCTGGAAGGGAAAAATGGGCATTGGGAGAGAGTGGGGTGTGATTTTGGGCCATGAACCCGGAGACCTAGAGAAGTGGTGCTTCACCTGGACTCTTCGGGCAAAACCCGAAGAGCTACCATTTATGCACCATGTAGGGCCACCAACTCTGGTGCGTTTATTCTGGAAGGGCCCTCAGTAATATAAATGAAGAGCAGGATACAACCACTTATCCTGATTCAAGTAGTAATTGGCAAACCAAACGTCTATGGTTTCGGGTGAATCGGAGATGAGTCTTGGAACTGGTTTAGTTATTTATAGCAGCTACAATGATTACACTGAATATCTTTCAGTTATCTGCAGTGTACATACGGCATTTAAAATGCATAGCCGGGGAACGAGGCTCCCAAGCACATTATTTCTGGTCTAGTTTTTGATCACGAAATTCATTCAATATAATCACACACACCCTTGCAAAATGTATATACAGTATATGTTATGAATCTCTAGCAACTGCTCCACATTCTGCACATAAGGAAGTCCCCTTGTCCTCCTAGGGCAAGGCGTAGCCCGGATAGAAGAATCCCTGAGCCAAGTGTGGCACTCGCTGCCTGGGCCAGTGAGTGAGTGTTGTCTCGTTATTCCAGAGCCTGGCCCAGCTGAGTCTGCCATGTGTAACGTGGACCTGGTCAGTCAGTCTGGATCAGGAAAGCGTAGCCAGAGAAAGCCCTTTATCTGTGACCCAGAGCTGATCATCTGCCTGTCCTTTAGACGTATCGATGGATTGTATCCTGTGTATCCGGTTTCTTTAACAAAACCACACAGAGACTCACGTGACCCTGCCCTCACTTTTCGCTCTGTCATTCTCACCTTTCCACCCTCCTCACCTGCTCCGGTAAACCGTAAGACGTTCTGTCACTGGAGGAGTGGCCCTTTAAAAGGATTTAAATCAAGACGGCTTCATCCTAGCACAGACCAGACCAGCGATTGAAAGGACACCTTGGGGGGGAAAAAAAGATTCAAAGGACATGAAGTATCTTATTTTTCTTGCTCTGGTGGTCCAGGGCTTTGCGCATATAGAAAACCGACCTGGTAAGTCCTGGGTATTATTTTGCTGCTAATCACAAATACTTTTTTTTTAAAAAAAAATTCCAAATTTTTTTTTTATTAATATTGTTTCATTTTGTTTGTAACCCAACTTTTTTTTTCCTGTTTGTTCATAGGACAACGTGGTCCTGGAAAAGGCCATGAGAATCGGCCACCGCCCGGTGCCCTTCCAAATTCTCTCCCTAGTCGACCCCCATTCAATATCTCCGAGGTGCCCCCATCTCCATTTAACATCTCGGAAATGTCCCCATCTCCACTCAATATCTCAGGACCACCTCCATTTAAGAATTCATCTCACGAACATGATGAGCACCATATAAATGATTCTAAGCCACCTAAAGAAGGTGGTTTTAATAATAATAAAAAAGGACAACATCCTCCCCGTAGGCCCATTAGGGCAGTCTTTGGTCCCGTGCCCCCTAAATCAAGCAACCCCCCACCCCTTAAGCAAGGGCAGAGTAACCCGCCACCACTCAGAGAAAAACCCGATGGAACCGCCAGACCAAACTTTCAGAGCAATTTCGTTGCAGTGAGTATAATAATAGCCAATAGGTGTTAATTCTGGATTCAGATCTATTAATATGAAGTTTAATATAATTTTATGCCATAATGTTATATATAAAACTGCTGTGGGTATAGCCATTAGTAATCATTATAAAATGTGTTATAAAGTCAGATGTACTTTCTTAAGATATCTTTTTATTAAGTTAAATTCATTTTTAGATGTAATGTAAGGACATTTTACTAAGAGGTTGGTAGATAAGTGGAACAGCCTCCCAGCGGAGGTGGTAGAGGTTAATGGAGTGAGGGGATTTAAACATGCATGGGATAGGCATATGCATCCTGAATCAAGACAAGGACTGAGTCCTTACAGCAGGAAAAACACGCAGACTAGATGGGGCCGTATAGGGCCAATCTGTGAGGGGATCCCCAATATTTATGCCCCAGATAGATGTTTTTTGGCAAACTTTTTAGAAAGACGAAGCTTTTTACGCATGGAAAGTTAAGCGCAGCTAATGTGTATGTCCGCCATTCGTTAATTTTTCTGGAACCTTAGAGTTAACAAAGAAAAATCACGTCTATCATACTTATTTAGGGCAACCGAGGGGAGAAGCCTAAACGGTTTTCTAGAGGAATTCCTTCCGATAATGGTGGTCGAGTATCGCCCACTGGTTTACCGAACAATTCTGGAAAGCCTCTGAAAGACAATGAAAGCAGGCCACCGAAACCAGAAGACATTCCGCCCAGAGGAAGGCAACCTGCTGTCACTCGTGGTCCACCTCAAGGAAAGCCACGAAAATGGTATGTTTGGATTTTTTTTCTCCAAATATTTTGCTCGCCTACCATCCCTATATGGGTTTACTGTTAATATATGTATTTATAGAAGCACGATATATTTTGCTTGTACTAATGCTAGACTTATGACTGTTACAGAAATGAATACCGATGTTCCTTTACTTTTTAGAGAGAAGATCAGTAAACAAGAAGCCATACTGATTTTTGGAATTCCCGTAACCACTCCTTGGTTGGTAAAATTATAGTATCAAGTACAAAATACAAACATAAAATCAAATACAAAATAAAGTGATGAAAGAAAAAAAATTGCTGTCTTTCATTTTTATGACATTATATTAAACACACACCGGTTAATATGGTAGTCAATGGAGCTTTCATGATGGGATTCCTCCTTTAACCAGGGGTGTCTATTGAGAATCTATATGGTGGGCTCAAGTTAGGTTAAAGGAGGCTGGCAGGGTGTGGGATGAATGGAACCAGCTGATATACAGCGCTACAGAATCTGCTGGTGCTATATAAATACACGTAATGTAGTTTACCCAAATCATTTGATATTTGGCTGATCCCTCCAGGAACATCAACCCTGTTGCAAACCTTTGTGTCATCTTCTCATCCTACAGAGAAGGGCTAACTGCCGATATGCTTCCCGGCAGGACTGGACAGTTGAAATGGTCCAATTATCTTTTTTACCGAGCTGAGATAACCTATTCTTTTTTAATGGGTACATGAACCTACAGCACAAAAAAATAAAAACTAGGGGAGCGCACAACTTAAAAAGCATAAATGGCGTAAAAATTCAGATTCCCTGTGCGCTACTAGAATAATAATGACCAATAAGTACACAAAACAAAGCTCAAAGAAGTTGGCGGCTGCCATTCAAGAAACACCTAATTAAGGCATAAGTATTGGGGATTCCGTCACACTTTATGGCCATTTATTGCTTAGCCAGCCACTACGTGGAAGTACCGCGTCCCCACAGGACCCTCATTAATGGTGTCCAGAGAAGGCTTTTTGCTTGGGAGTCTTAGTGTGTCAAGGTGTAGTGCAGTCCCATTGATTCTGCTCCTTTGCAAGCAATCTAGCCTTGAAAGATCATCTCCTCGCCCTACAGTGAAGGGCTAACTGCTGATATGCTTCCCGACAGGACTGGCAACCAAACTATGTCAATTAATCAATCAAGCAAAGCCATGACTATTTTGTGGCCTAAGGACTGAGCGATACATTGGTAACTGAAGGGTTAATATTGTGGCTAAATGCCCCAGGGTCAGGACTGAATATTCCTGGAAACCCGTGTTTATGCTGAAGCGTGCAAATATAGACGCTGGAGATTTTGCTCGCAAATCAGCCGTCGCTTTAGCGTGGTTTCAGTGTGTTTAAGCAAAATACCAGCGCTCGTGTAATTTGTACAGTAGATGGTTAGACAAATATACTTAAAAAAAATATAAATGACACCTTATACGGGCAGGAGTTGTGCAAACCAGGGGAGATTTGCATTATACTTTATTGAATCAAGAAAAAAAAAGGTATTCCAGAATATTTTTATGGACTTTTAATTAAAATTATGATTTTGAGCATTTATCTAAAAAAAATCGGATCCTGGTAAAAACATTTACAGAGATCTAAAATACTGTTTCCATAATAAAGAGAAAGCGCCTCGAGATACACGATTGCAATCTACTTACTACATACATTGGTGGCATTTTTGTTATTTTGCCACGTTTTGTAAGTAAGGAAATGTCAAAATATTGAGATTTGCGAACCTGAGCTAGTACTACGTACAATGCGAAACCAAATACATTAAAAAACACATATAGCTTAAAAAAGGCTTACATCACTACACATAGCATATATATACACTATATGGACAAAAGTATTGGGACACCTGACTATTACACCAACAGGGACTTTGATGACATCATAGTCTAAATACACAGACATTAATAAGAAGTTGGTCCCCTTTTGCAGGGCCGTCCTTGCCGTCCCCCTATAACGGCTTCCACTCTTCTGGGAAGGATTTCCACAAGATTTTGGGGAGTTTCTGTGGGATTTTTGCCCGTTCATCCAGTAGAGCGTTTGTGAGGTCAGGCGCTGATGTTGGACGAGACGCCCGGCTCACAATCACTGTTCCAATCACTGCTCCAGTTCATCCCAAAAGTGTTGGACGGGGTGTGCGGCCGACCAAGTTCTTCCACCCCAAACTCATCCAACCATATCTTTATGGAGCTTGCTTTGTGCACAACTACATGTACAAAAGTATTGGGACACACCTATTAATTATTGAAATTAGGTTTTGGGCCCCTTATTTCAAGTGAAGGGAAATCTTAATGCTTCAGCATACCAAGACATTTCGGACAATGTTATGGTTAAATTGTGGGAACAGTTTGGGGAAGACCCTTTTCTATTAAAGCATGACTGCGCCCCAGTGTTAGGATACAAGAGGAGCTTGCTGTTTAAAGAGATTTGGGCAGCAGGTCTATATTACCCTATGAAATTACAGAGGAATTCAAGAGTCTACCAGCCCCATGAAAATTCTGAATATCATAATACCTAGATAAACATTAACATATCCAAAGCTTTCTTTTCACAGATGAATATAAATTGTTGATCGCAGTTTTCCGAATAAGCAGTAGTCAGTGTGTATAGATAAGCGCACCTGGACGTTCTGCTATCATGTAAATCAAAGCTAGAAATACAGAGAAAAATGAAAGATAATGAAAACTAAATAAACCCCCATCATAACCCCAAACACCCCACAGAAGAATAAAGCAACGTAAAGGTCGGTTAATTTAAAGGAACCTCCTAGTGAAAGACTATTAAAAGTAAAAACTGCTATACACCTGCAGTGACGTCACAGTGCCTCTAGAGGCCGGGAAGGGAAATGCAAGAAGAACAACAGATTGAAAAAGAATAATATTAAACAGGAACGGCTTTTACTGAAAGCAACCTCATAGAACAAGACAAAAAATATTCACAAATGTAATTATGTATGTTTTATGTAATATCTGAGAAAAAACAGGAAAATGTATATATTTGATTTACGTGGAATTAACATAGTTTCTAACTTACAAACTATTATACATTTAAGAGCAATATTCCGGTAAAACTCTCACCATTAAATTATACAAAAAAAGACAAATAACCCACATTATAACACCTGATTGATTAGCAGCAAATGGGGAAGAATTATACAAATAAATCATACTTACATTGTGTCTACGGTACCATCTATCCATATCCATTTCTCTCCACCTTTAAATTCCAGTCCAATCCAAACAGAATAAAAAGGAGAATGTTTCTTAAAGAGATTCGAGAGGTCTTCCTAAAAACAACATACGAAACATTGTAACGCAGTCATATCATGGCGTACGAAGCGGAGCATTCTTCATATATGCATCCATGGTCCAGCGGCTGGCGAGGGGTCTGTTCCCTTGCCCCTTTATGTTCCGCACACATGGCCTGGGTGCTCCCCACTCCTCACACACTGCCTGTCCCAGGGGCAAAGCCCTCTCCATCGGCCAACTGACCACACCACTGATTTGGGCATATTTACTGTATTTAGTGCTTAAATCCCCTTGCTGTATTAACCTCTAACCTGCAGGAAGACTTTCTCTATCGTACTTTCAGTGAAGTAAAACTTCATCACTTACCCCTTTGTACAGCGCTGCGGAGTATGAAGGCGCTTTATAAATTAATTAATTAATTAATAAAACTAAGCCTCTTAATTGTATCAAGACCTCCTGTGGGTTCCAATGACAGATTTCCATTATAAGATATATTTTTCACTGTACCTTCTCTTCCTTGCGGTTTATCACCAATAGCGTCGAATTGCGATCCGCACAAAATCGTCTTGACTGTCCCCATGATAATTTCTCATCTGAGAGATAATAGCAGGTTCCATTCATATATAACCAGTTTACCGGGCAGAGCATGCAGGACGCTAAACGGAAGCACATGGAAACAATTCGAGATAAACCAGATATACTATAGAATCATACAATATACATAAAGGACGGAGAGCTTTAAAGCTAGGACTAAGTGAAAAACAAATCACGTGTACCGAATAAAATAATGTAAAAACATCTATTATGGATAAAGAGAAAAGTTACCATTTTGTGAATTTTTGCTTGTTAAACAAAGGCTATTTTTGATGTTCTTTAAGGCATTTGTCAAGTTTTCATTTTTAGCCAGGGTGTCTTCTTGTTCCTGATAGACCTGAATGACTGAATAAAAAGCGCAAACAGTAAAAAAAAAAATCATAAAAACAAGAAATAAATCCCTTCCCATCCAGTCTGAAGTCATATAGTAATTTTTTTTTAGTACCACCGGCGATAATTCGCACTACTTACGTAAAACAGACATAGCGACTAGGCCCCCCAAGAAGACAAAGCCCATAACACCTAGTATGATGGTGAGAACTCGCTGGCATAATGGTCTCTCCACTTGATGATCAGTAGAAACTATAATAAAAATATTATTAAATTGTAATGTTATAACAAAGACCAGGCTTCAGATTCAGAAAATAAAACCACGTTTTAAGAATACTTTCTACCTGTAAAATACAGTAAAAGTCGCCTTGAATTACAAAAAATATAAATTTCATGAAATTGGGCAAAAAAAAATGTTTTTAAGGAACAACTGCCCAGAAGATAACATCTTTTGCAACTTTTATAACCTCTTTTAGTGCTTTTAGATGGGCGAGATCAGATACTTAAAAAACATCAATTCTGTCCGGAAAAAAATATGTATAAAATGAATTAATTCATTTGTACTAGTAAAAAAACACAGGAGCTCCTCAACTTGTAGACCTCAAAGATGTCTACTCATCAAAGGACACAACAGCAGAATAGTTTGTTGAGCTTCCACGGACACAGATATGCCTTGGCGCCGTCTCCTTACCTTCGGAGTCCTTGTTCTCGGGTTTTAATGTGTTTAACGTGTGCCCTGATTCATGATGAAACCTTAGGTCAGCGTACGTTATTTCCTCGCTCATCGTCGTATGAGCTTCGGTTCTTCGGCGTTCAGATTTCACATTCTGAAATGAATTAAAAAAATCTTGTATGCTATAATTGTATGATCCATGCGATTGACCAATCTGGTTCCTGTTTCGAAAGCGTGTCGGAATCTAAGCGTCGAGGTTTTTTGTTTCAACACAGAAGCCAGACGTTTCATAAAAGTGACAAATACTCTTATGAACGTATAAAGGCAGATAAATGTGTAACACCTTGAACATTACAATATGTTATAAACCTTCCTGCTAGAAGCCATCGGTTGTTGCTATACAACGTACAACGAGATCAATAAGATTCTTGCTGCAGAAGTTCCACTGAAATTTGTCTTTATTATCATTTTTAAAAGTTTAGAGGTATTACTATGTATTGAATGTTTTGTACTTAGTTGATACTTAGTTCTTATGGCGTATGTCTGTATGCCAAGAAAAAGTTCCACTTTACCCCAGGAGACATTGATATAAAGTTCTTGACAAACGCCGCCTGAACTTGGTTTTATAAAATGTGCTTTCGTACGGAGAGCTCGCTTCAGCTGCCAGACTGAAATGTGCGAAGGTAACGTGACTCTTTGTTTAGTGAAACTTCATTCGTACGTTTATTGAATTAAATAATTGTGTTAATTGTAGGAACACTGCAGAATATTTACTTACAAATTCTTTGGTTTTATATTCTGCATGCATTCTATTATATATATGTTTGTTATTGTATGTGTTTATAAATTGTTCTAATGAATGTAACAACGCCGCGGAATCGGCCGGAGCTTTATAAATAAATGTAATGTATATATAT
>VKOC01034059.1:0-11675 GCA_009364415.1 Spea multiplicata | reverse complement strand
GAGTATGATGGCGATATATAAATAATAACACACATTGTACAGCGCTGAGGAGTATGACGACGATATATAAATAATAATAACACACATTGTACAGCGCTGAGGAGTATGACGGCGATATAGAAATAATTCCGCTGCAGCCCCTCCTGTGCGTCCGGGATATTATTGGATGTTTCTGATGGTTGTATGACGGAGACGAGGTCTATTCCGGGGCCCCGGCGAGGAACCCTGTGAGGTGTGCAGAGCAGAGAGGGTAGAAGACTCGATCGAGTTGGTGCCACCTACTGGTGCAAATGGATGCTGCAGGTGCTGCTCCTGAGTACGCGGGGTTAACATTTCTCACATCCACTCAAAGCTCGCCTCAGTTTGAAGACAGAGAGCGGGACCTCATTTACAGAACAGAATAAGCGCAGCACTCGGGGGAGATAGACTCAGAAACATAGAGCCCGCCGGCAGATCGGCCCCCGTTTAACAGCCGTAACGACTCAAACCTAAATCAGTCGTTGGTCTCGTCTTAGATTCAGGAGCCGTATGTCGGTCCCATGCATGTTTAATACCCTCACTGCATTACCCTCTACCACTTCTGCTGGGAGGCTGTGCCACTTATCTACTACTGTCAATAAAGTAAAACATCCTTCCATTCCATCTACTCCGCTGAGCCCTAACATTTCCTCACTGTCTTAACCCAATTGATTCCCAGGGGGGGGGGGTTGTTGGGTTATACAGAGGTTTCTAGTTGGCTGCCACGCTGGCCCCCGTGGCCATCAGAGTCTATGGAGAACCACAAAGAACGACCACGAGGAACCAATTTCATTTTATTTTATTGTTTTTCCTGATTTCCTACACTTTCCGGGGGGGGGGGGTCTGGCCGGATCCATCCACTTCAAGCCTCCGATTACCTTCCTAAATAATCAGATTAGTTGAGATGAGGTGGGTCTGCCCTTCCCCCGCCCCGAGTAGTCACATTACACAGAATGAAATGATACATTTCACCACGCGATATCCAACATGGAGCCAAGACGCCACCTCGGACGCAGACACGGCGCATAGGGGTCCACGAGCCTATCACAGAGCTCCTAACGACGCACAGACATAAATAATTAGTAACATTTATATACAGGAACAACGAACGAGAAAAAATCGGGGAGCTCCGTCTCAGAAGATGCAGTTCCACCGGTCCACCCGATTCCACCGGTCGATCTCCGCGAGGTCTGCGTTTCTCCAGAGCAGGCGTCTCTCAAGGCTTCCTAAAGCTTACGGCTCCTACTCCACTTCTACGAGGGTCGATTTCTACGCCGGGTGCCGCATTGCTTGGTGCCCCCCCCCGGTGGACGTCTGGCACAAGAGACGCGACTCGTGGGCTTTGCCTTCCGCGCGGACCTCCCGTCCCTCAGTACAAGGACTCGCTGTTCTGGACGGCACTGAACGGCAGCTGAAATGCGTCGTTATTGGGGTCCTTTTTGCGGGACTTGTTCTTCCGGTTCCAGATTAATAGCGTGCCGGTACACTTGGCGCCGAGGGCGGATTTTCGGTTGTTCTCCTTGTTACCGTTGAGGATCTCGCTAGACGTCAGCATGGAATCCTTCTTGTCCACCACCTGTAGGAGACGGACGCGCATGAGACCCTGAGAAATCTCCCACGCGGCCAGAGCTTAGTGCTCACGAAACAAATCCCACAAAGGGTACCACACATGCGCGTAGGGGGTCGGAATTGACCGCTGCCCGGAGGGGAAGGCAAGTATATCGGCCGAGTACATCCCCAGCACAGCTTTTAACTTCCCTAGTAAACAGACCACCTAAAATTTAAAAGGGACTACATGGCTATGTTATGATGGCTGGAGTGTCCACCTAAAGGACGGAGGACGTATTACTACGTCCCCACAAACCACCGCTGTAATATTACGTCCTCCATCCCGACAGCGGCTGCTTCCCACCGTGACTGTTAAAGAGATCATTGGAATGAGCTAACGTCTGAGATACCCCCCGAGCGGGACGCACCCCCCCCCCACCGAGTTACTCCCTTAGGTTCGGTATCCAGCCGTTCCCACGCTCCTTCCATACGTCGATAATAATAATCGATAAAGGTTTACCGTGCTCTGCGGGTCGGGGCTGACGAAAGTCACCACTTCAATGTCCGCGCCATCTTTGCCGATGTTTTTAAGCATCTGGACGACTTCCGAGTGTTTGGCCCAGCGACAGTCCTCCCCGTTCACAGAGACGATGTAGGATCCTTCTTTCACCCCGGCAACCTGAAACACACCGGGGATACCGGACGTCACCAGCAGGAAGCCCCGCGGCTACAGATCTATCCATACATAAAAAAATTCTATACATAAAATCCAGAAACATAATAATCCCACGCTGTCCTATTCCCGATATCCCGACAGCCTCCCTCCTCCCTCACGCCCGCCAGTCTCTCCTCTTTCCCCACCCCCTATCTGCGATACGTACAGCGGCACAGCCTCCAGGGACCACCGCGGCGATAAGGACAGGAGAGTCCCCCCGCAAGGTGAACCCAAAGCCTCCGTCACCCCTCTCGAGGCGAACCTTCTGAGCCGAGCGCCACTTGTGTTTTGCGGAGAAGACGGAGAGTGGGCCCTGGGGAGGAACAAAGATTGGTTATTAATCCGTGCAGTTACCCCCCCGTTCAAAGCTGCGTGGCGGTGAAGCCATAGGCACTGGGAGGCGGATGAGCAGACGGACAGCGGGGCGTAAAGGGAATTTACCCCTTGCATTCAAGGCAGCCAGGGGTCGAAACCCAACTCTTAATTACCTTCACCTCCCGGTTATCCCGTTAATGACCTGATAACATCCTAATCATGAAAATAGTTTTAATGCCAACAGACCTGTGACAGATGGGGCCCCTGAGGGCCAAAACGAGTCACATTGTAAGAACATCCACATCCAAGCAAGAAGCCCTCAAAAGAAGACACCCTGCGAACGTCTGAAACGAGACCAACAAGAGCGCCGAAGAATCCCTCGAAGATCCCTCAAACTCACCAGGCGATGGAAAACGTCCTTCACCTTCAGCTTCGAGAAAACCGGCATCTTTATCTCCGGTCTCTGCTCGGTTTTTGCTGGAAGAGAAACGTGAAACGGAATTACAGGCGAGTCCGACAACAGAATCCTCGCACACGCGGCGGGGACCTCGGGCGGCGTGACAGGAAACCTCGGGCGGTGTGACGGGAACCTCTTACCAGGACGGGTTACTCTACGGAGACTCACAAGGAGGCTTGGAACAGCTCCTCGCATTTTAATACATCGGTCTAGAATGAGACGTCGCACCTCGCAGCGCGCGTAAGGAGACATACGTTATCTCCGTTATCTCATCAGTGAGCGGCCCACCAGACACGGCGGACCCAAAGGGGAATTTATACCCTCAAATAAAGACGGAGAACCGAAATACAGGGTCGCAGCCTTTTTAAGTATTGTAGGGAAACGCAGACCTTCAAGAAGCCATTTTATTTCATGATATAACCAAGGGATCACTCAATCTCACCCTACGGCAGACTCCATGTTTTCACGGTTGACCGGTCAGATGACAGGAGGGCTGGTGGTAATCAGCTGATTTAATACATTTACATAAGGGGGCTACAGCTGGTGGGGGGGGCTGGGATACGGTACGTTTAGTAAGGGTCACTTAATTGAACGAAAGCGAAGGATTTGCTCTCACGCTCGATGTCCGGCGCGTCCCCCGTCTCGAAGAAGTCCTCCTCGTGGTCGATGTCAGAGTATTTTCCCAGGGACCTCTTGTGAGCCGAGGAGAGGACTTCCTGCAAAATGTCCATCTTGCGCAGAATCTTGCACAGGCCGTGGATCCTCATCGCCTCCTCGTGCTTCATGACGGCCTTCTTCAAATGGGCCTTACCTGCAGCGACACCAAAGGTTCGGGTAACAAGCGGCGCCCCCTGCGGTCAGAGGGGCGCAATACCCCGTACTTATTCTTTATACAGCCGCGCATGATTATTCTCAGCAATCACCTGAATCCAGGCCGGGAATAAGATTCCCTATGGGCACCGTAGCCTGCATTAACCCTATAAGCACCAGAATCTAACACCAAGGAATAAGCCCCTCTCGGAGGGGACATCACGATGAATTGTGAACCCGGTAATGAACCCGGTTTCACATCATCGCAAGTGATTTCGACAATAAATATTTTTTATGTTCACACCGGCTACGGCGTTCCTGTGATCGGCTAACCCGCCGCCGCGATGCTCCAAACCTTTGCCTCCGCTTCTAGCCGCAACGCCAAGGGATGCCACAAGGTGGCGCTGGTTCCCGGCTTTGATAATTCGAGAGTCCGTAGCACTCATGCTTCTGATTGGTCATTATTATCATCACTCCTTTCTCTTTACGGATTTATAAACCGTGCCGGTCAGAGATTCACCAAAAAAATAAATAAATATATACAAAAAGAAAAAAGGGATTGGGGCTTATTTATAAAACACAAATATCACGTCAAGTCTTTACACGGACAGCTCCAGCCCGAGAAGCAGACATTACTGGCGGAACTCATGTCCCCCATCACGATTTACTTACCGCCGGTCGGTGCCAGCAGCGTTCGCTCTGTTGGGGTGGCAGCTTCAGCAGCAGGGCTGCAGCTTCAAGGACAGCTAAGTACTATTCATTTTGGAAGAACGCGGATTTTACTACTTAAAAATAGGCATTCTCCTATAGAGGGGGTTCAGGGACATCAAATCGTCCCTTTAAGGCCGAACGCAGTAAAAACGCTACTGTTAAGGAAAAGCAGTTCGGAGAGCGGACCGCAGAGCGTGGATGGGGGGGGATCACCTAGTTTCCGCCGTTCCTCAAGGTCTTGCAATAAAAACGGGACAGACGGACCCTCCGGAGCCGTCACGTGGAACTGAAGAAAGGCTTTCTCGTGTTCGCTCATTTCCGACTCCACAGCTGGGGGAAGAGTAAAGCGGTTACACAGCAAAGCATCACGCGGGAAAAAGGAGGAAATATATATATATGAGTATATATGTAAATAGAGCGTGATAATTATACGCGTTTTTAACTCAATTTAACCCTAAACTGAAAAGAAAGAACTTAAATTACTCAACAAACCCCCAGAGGCCGTCCTCCCGGGACTTACATAACATCTAACAAAAAATACACGTAAAAAAGGGGATTTCAGGAAATAAGCTCGGATTTGCTCATTCCTGGGGATTACGGACCGAAGAATGGAGCTCATTGATGGGCTGCAGCCCTGGGTTGGGGTCTTTATCGGGGACGGGCGATTAATCCGGACCGTGTTCCCAACGGCGAGAATCACACCCAGCACGCCCTAAACCCCTTAACCTTCTCAGAGCCTGGAAAGGATCTAGAACCGGGGTGCTCCCTAGAGAAGGAAGCCATCACAAAACCCTACATGGCTACTGGTGCAAACAAGTGGCCCGTCTCCAATAAAGTGCAATTATTGCCCTGGACACAAGCGCCTGAAGTTATAGGAACCCCCCGAGCCCCAGGGGACTAGAGACGATTGGATTGCAAGCTCTTCGGCCACTTACTGGTGAAGTCACAGAGCGCGTTGGCCGCGTGAAAGTGCGAAAGTGCTTTGAAGTGCTCGGCTTTGACTCGCACCATGGTGGTCCACGAGAAAGGGACGTAGTCCTTAACGGGAGGGTGCGTCATGGTCCTGTACACCAGCGTGTACACGTCTTCCACCTGGAGACCGAAGAGGTACACGTCATACGCCGACACACTTCTCGTTCACACGCTCTACAAATACCCCCCCCGAGCGACACAAAGACCCCCAGGCTCGATCATAAAGGCCGGCTTGTTTGGCCGTGCGGGGACGGGAGACGGATCTGTACGTAGAGGACCGGGGCTGCTTCGTGCTTTGGTTGTGCGCCTCGGCCTGCAGGGGCATTTGCTGGAATCGGGGCCCCTGGCCGCTGCTTTGCGTGCGTTGATGGTCTAGCGTTAATAAATAAAATTACCACCGCAGCTTCTTGTGCCATCCGCAGCTCGCTCAGGAACGTGCTCCGCGTGTTCTCCAGGGCAAACTTCTCGAAGATGCACTCCTGAACCTGCGCGACCATCAGCCGGACCAGCATGCTCAGCGAGGCAGCGCTCATGTCTAGGCTCGGCGCGTTGGAGAAGTTTTCTTTCAAGTAGTTAAAACACCCTGGGGGGGGAGAAAGATCCTCAGCATACAATGGACACTGCGACTGATCCAACTCCCAGCATGCTCAGCCAGCTAAGTCCTAGAAGGCTTATCAGGTTCTGAACTCAGGACAAGGCCTTGAAGACGCGACCCATTAGCTGCCATTGGCTTAGCACCCCTGGGGCCGGTCCCAAGGGCCGTATGGACACCTAGGAAGCCGCATGCAGTCATCGAGGAACACATGGTGAAAGGCAGACACCTACCGGCAGCTTTCTGAAACGCCTCGACGGCCGTCTCCACTCCTTCCACCGACAGCCGGTCCTCTCTGGCCCCCATCTGAGTGTACAGGGCTCCCATGTTGAATAACACGCTGCCTTTCTCGAAGGCCAGGGCCCTCTGGCAGGAAGGGACCCCGGTGAGAGAATCGTACCTGCGGGGACAGAGGGGGCAATCACTGGCAGGAACCATCCCTGCCGGCACCACAAGCGAACACGGTGCGGCCAACCAGAGACATTGCGTTATCCCAGCGCAGGCTACTGGTTACCGGCTGGTGGTCGGGGTGACCATATCCGCCCCCCCCCCATGGTATACGGCATAGCAGGACCAGGTGGTGTTGGTCTTTCTTACGTTACTTTATGGGTAACCTCAATGAGCCAAACCTGGACGTGCCAGGTGGCAAACGGAGGTTAAGTCACTAACCCGGCAGAGAAGCGTCTATCCACGCACGCGCCACGCCATAACGGAGCTGCACTGACCAGTGAAAGTAGACACCCAGGTTCCCGTTGGGTGGGACGAAGCGGTTATCCAGGAAGTACAGCTGATTGTAATACTCCATGAGAAGCTCCAGTCCGGACTCGCTGCGGCTCGGGGTCCTCATAGCCTGGAGACGGCAAAGAACCCGAATTAACGCCGAACCCAGACAGACGCGGGAAGGTGGCATCTACACAGGCCGACATGTTGGTGGTGGCGGGATCCCTGTCTTGTTACTGGGCCAAGGAGACACAGCCGTCTCAGCTAGGGTGGGAAGTACCACTCATGGAAGGAAGCTACAGACGCCGCCAAGTCCCCCCTCCTGCTTGGAGAAGAACTTCCTGGCACCTCGACGCTGGATTGCGTTCACCGATAGATGGCGGACGACACGCTGACGGATCTGCCATCGGCGAGCCACGATGTCATACATCGAGTGGGCCAGCCTCCCATCTCACACATTCTACTGGAAAGCTGGACTACTAGAATGACTGAGATGGCTTCAATAGTTGCAAGGAGCTCTAACTTAGAGTGCAGAGATGCACAAACCTACTTAACGGGGGAACCTACCTTAAAATCCATCGTACGGCGAGCTCGGTGAACATTCTGCGGAATCACTAGAATAAACAGGAGCGAGCGCTTGCCGAGCTACTCGATTCAGGAGTCACTCACCTGGCGCAGGTGGTTAAATTCTCGGATCTCCTTTTCGTAGACCTGAGGATCTTCTCCGTAGTGACTGCTGATGAAATCCTGTAACACGTGATGTGCGTCCATATACACCACGTACACAAATATAAAATATATATATAAAGCTTCATCTGCCAGCAAAAACAACACAAAAAGCACAAGCCAAGAGGCCGCTTGGCTAACCGCCCGTGTACACGCCGGCCCCTAGATCTACCCCACTGAATTATGGGTAGAAAGGTGTGAAAAGCTCACCTTCAGCTGCTCGGTGACATCCAGCTCCTTCGTCTCCTTTAATCCTAAGGGTATCATCGGGACGCTGATTATGCCGCTGAAACAAGACAATCATTATGTCAGCAGACGCCTCGGGGCGACGCTGGTGTCCGACGGAGCCCCTTCCATCCGAACGCCCAGCGCCTTTGGGGTTACCATACGACGTCCTGATACAGACCGTAACGGGGGTGCTAGAAGAGCCGAGCGGCTCCTACCCGCCATCGAATTCTATGTGTGTGGAGCGTTACAGGCTGAATGTAAAGATATCGTCATTATTACCGCTATAGACAGCGTTACCGGGCCGCACCACAGTGATGAACCTTAAGAGAAATGCCCCTGGGCCCTGTAAACAGCCCCGGGTCGGTTAGAATTCCAGAAGCCAGTCTGGCAACGGGCATTCCCGACGTCATCAAAGGGCCTTTGGCTTTTATAGTCACAGTCTCAGAGGATCCATCAGTAGATATCGGGATGGAGTTCGGTTGGGGGCCGTTTTAGGCGTCACCGAGTCCCAAAGCACTGAGCAGGTCGGGTGTGAAGTCTCTTGTGCCGACGGCCATGCTGTGGCAATCATCAGGCGATGCCCGGGACCCACTTCATCGCGTAACGTGTCCGATGGGCCGGACGCCCTCGGGGGCCAGCTGTCCCCTACCTGTCGTTCTGGTAGATCTCCACGGAGCTGTTGAGCTCAGCGAGTTCCTCCTTGAGGAGCTGAAGGTTGGAGTTGACGTAGCTCAGCTCCAGGGCCACCGTCTCCTTCACCTTGTGGTTGGTAGTGGCGCTAGGATGAGAAATGAAGAGGTTAATAAATATTTTCTCTCCCCACTGGTGGTTTCAGTAATGCGGTCAAAACATTGTTGGGGGGGAAAATGTACTTTTGGAGAAATAAGATCTACAAGCGCCCGTCGCATCGCCCTATCCTACTATTGGCCGTTCACTGCATATAATCTATACATACGTCATAAATCCACATTTATACATCGTACAGGGCCGGAGATCACAGGGCAGGCCCTTCATAACGCAGAACGAAGTCAGGGAGACCTTGTTTTCACCCTCCTGTAGGGCTTAGTGAATTCCTCCAAGACGCCATAAGTAGAGGTCATTACTAATTTAACCCTAAAAACGCTTTAAGGAACCCGGCCCTGCCCTTAGAAGAAGAATTACCTTAGAGTGCATCTCGTTTACCCACGGCCCTTGGAGACAAATGGTTAATTATAAATGGCGCATGGTCATGGATTCTGACTGCGGCCCTCATGTCTTCTAAGTGAGTGAATAAAGACTATAATTCCCAGCGACCATTGTATCGTCTTCTTCCATGGACAGCAGGATTAACGACCATTACTTACCACCAACTCACCAGTTCGGCCAAGGAGAAGACTTTAAGATTTAAACATTGGAGCTCCAGGCATTAAGCATGAAGGATGAGGAGAGTGTGTGTGTGAGAATGAGAGAGTGTGTGTGTGTGAGAAGGAGAAAGAATGTGTGAGAATGAGAGTGTGTCAGTGTGTGAGCACGAGAGACTGTGTGTGTGTGTGTGTGAGAAAGAGAATGTGTGAGAATGAGAGTGAGTGTGTGTGTGAGAGAAAGAGAATGTGTGAGAATGAGAGTGAGTGTGTGTGTGTGTGAGAGAAAGAGAATGTGTGAGAATGAGAGTGTATGTGTGTGTGAGAGAGAGAAAGAGAATGTGTGAGAATGAGAGTGTGTAAGAATGAGAAAGAATGTGTGAGAATGAGAGTGAGTGTGTGAGCATGAGAGTGAGCAAGTGTGATACATTGTATCAAAGCTATATTACTCATCATGTATTAACTGCAACATTCTTTGCACCATTAGCCACGTACGCCCTATTCACTGCTTGTACAGCGCTGTGGAATATGATGGCGCTATATAAACCGATATATAGGATATAAATAGGAGGGTTTTATTGCATCGGCCAGAAGGAGGAGGCGTCTTTTTCCTTTAGAAGAATCCGCTCGCTTTCACACGGCAGGGCACATTGTTGCTTTGAAGGCATTCGGGGCCCTTTGTGTTGCAAACCCATTCAGGACCCACAAAAAGCCCCTCTCTGTCTGCTCCACGCCGCCGAATTCTGCCACACAAAGGGCCGTGGGAGGATAATGCGCAGAGACCCGGGGAGGAATGAGTCACGACTCGGATTCATTGTGCGCCCCTTATCTGTGCGGACAGCAGAAAGCCATGAGCGGCCCCTGCGAGTGTCACACGGAGAGATACAAAGTGACACATTACCCGGGGGGGGGGGTCCGCAAAAAAACGGGCCGGGGAGATGGGAAAGGGGGCTACTCGCTGAATAGAGGGGGTATTTCTGGTTTTCTTGTTTTTATTATTATTTAACTTAAAAACAAGCAAAAGCTAAAGAGTCTCCCAGATACAAATATTATAATTAATAATACCCCCCCACGCAGGGACAGTATACAGTAATATAACCCCCCCCCTAGCGCTTGTATACAGTAATATAACCCCCCCAAGCGCTGTATAGCAGTAATATAACCCCCAGTGGAGCTGATATACGTGAGAGTAATATAACCCCCCGCGCGTATCACAGTAATATAAGCCGGTTCTACCCCACCACGACTTGTAAATACAGTATATAAATTAACCCCCACGCTTGTATACTCAGTGAGATATAACCCGGCTCCAGCGCTTGTATACATGTTATATAACCCCCCAGTGCTTAGTACGAGAATAAGTAATGAACCCCCCAGCGCTTGTATACAGTAATTATTAACCCAAATCCATTCGCTGTTATCACAAATAGTATTATAACCAACCCCAGTTGCCTGATATGTACTAGTTTAACTTTATATTTACTCACCGAGCACTGTATACAGTAATATAAAACCCCCCGCAGTGCTGGATATTACAGTTAATATGGAACCCCAGGGCACTGGTATACAGTAAGTAGAACACCCATTTTTCCAGCGCTTGTAAATTTTAGCTAGTCGAAGATTAATATAAAATCGAACCCCCAGCGTCTGTTGTAGTACTTAGTTAACTTATTTCCCCCCAAGCGCTGTTATTACAATAATATAACCCGAAACGCTTCGTATACGCGGTAATATAAACCTCCAACAAACCTAACACCACAGCGTCTTCCCGTATTACAGTAAGTATAACCCCCCAGACCGCGTGTATACAGTAATATAACCCCCACGCTGGATGGCGTTATTTATACAGTAATGATTAGACCGCAAACCAGTCCGCATTTGTCTATGATAACGAGCTTAATATAACCCCCAGCGCTGATACCTATGTATATAAACCCCCAAGCACTGTTATTATACAACAGGTTTAATATAACCCTCCGGCCTTAAAGGCACATGTTACCTACTCATGTAATATAACCCCCCTGAGTGCTCGCTATACGTTCCCAGATAATATTTTAATATCCTCCTCTCCCAGCGCTGTATACAGCAATATAACCCCCAGCGCTGTATACAGTAATGTAACCCCCCAGCGCTGTATACAGTAATAATAATAATGCAATTTCACCCCAAAAAAACGCAATTTCACCCAAAATCACAAAAAACATACAGCATGTATGAGGATACCATGGCCTCTTTTCTTTAGTGGCATGTAACACGTATGACGGGACAGAGCGGACGCAGTCATGCAGCAGAGAGCACGGAGCGCGCCCATCCAGCTTCCGTATCTGGTGCTTTTATCTCAGCGGCAGGGCGGCAGCTTACACCTCAGATGAATGCCATCTCTGCTAATGAATTCTGCCGGCTAAAGACAGACTGCAAGCAGTAGTGTTTTCTGGCCTAGGCAGGGCGGCAGATCTATTGGGTGAGATCACCGATCCCCATTAAAACCATGGAGGGCTGTGCCGAGCTCAGCAGTAAGGAAGG
>VKOC01034055.1:0-11410 GCA_009364415.1 Spea multiplicata | reverse complement strand
ATATACATACATATACATACACACACATATATATACATACATACACATACATACATATAAATAATGTTTCCTACCTTTCCTCTGTTCTTTTTCCTCTTCTTCTGTCCTGTCCTTCCGGTGCAGTAAAGGTGGGCGTGGCTTCAGTGCTGTGTGCCGGGATCTGACATCAAATCCCGACAAATATATCAAAAAATGGGGCGCATAAACATGTAAAAAAGAAAAAACAAGAATACAATAGTGTAATAAATTCAAATATCAAAAATATAAGTGATAATAACGTGATGCACTCACAAAAGTAATAAGCAAAGGAGGCCCATCGAGTGTAAGGATAATCTTCTGAATGTCTGGAATGGAAATGAAGAAGACCACAAATGGTGCAATATCAGGAAACTATATTTAATAAAGAAAGAGCTAATGAAAAACTCACAAGTAAGGTGGCATAACCAAAATGTTATGCAAACAAACGGAATAAAAACGTCCAGCAGATCCAAGGTGTCCAGATATAATACGGTCTCAACGCGTTTCGCCAAGCTTAGTTGGCTTCTTCAGGAGAAAAGTCAAAATATTCCGGCAAATGATCTATAGGTCCGCATCAAAAAACCGGGACCGTTTATGGGCGTTCTGGTGAACGTAATGACGAAATCACCAGAACGCCCATACACGGTCCCGTTACGGCATGACGACAACCATCCGGAACTTCCTATAAAATGAAGGTTTTTATTCCGTTTGTTTGCATAACATTTTGGTTATGCCACCTTACTTGTGAGTTTTTCATTAGCTCTTTCTTTATTAAATATAGTTTCCTGATATTGCACCATTTGTGGTCTTCTTCATTTCCATTCCAGACATTCAGAAGATTATCCTTACACTCGATGGGCCTCCTTTGCTTATTACTTTTGTGAGTGCATCACGTTATTATCACTTATATTTTTGATATTTGAATTTATTACACTATTGTATTCTTGTTTTTTCTTTTTTACATGTTTATGCGCCCCATTTTTTGATATATTTGCTGTTGTACACTTTATGAGGAGTGTTGTTTTTGGGAGCTGCTCATTTTTTAGGGTATTTATTTTTACCTTTATATTTATCACGTGGAGGTGTGTTTTTTCTTTTGTCACTATATCAAATCCCGACACACAGCATCAGTTGCCGCGCGTATAGGAAGGGAGCAGGATCGGAGGTCTGTATTAACAGACCTCCCGCTCACTTGATTGATTTTAATCCGGTTGGGGTGAGATTTTTGAACTCCCCAACCGAGCTTGCTCCTGCAGCGGCGGAGTGCCAGCGTCACCCTGGACTGACTGCCCCCCCCAGCTCCCCGTTAGGTACTGTGCGCACAATGATAGAACGTGTGCGCTCCCTCAAAAAGTTATGTGCGCGCGCACAAGCGCACAGCTTAGAGGGAACAGTGGTGTCTGGGTATGTTAGCATGTGTATATGGGTTTGTTAGTGAAAGTGTCTGTGAATGTTAGTATGTTAACATCAGTCTGTGAGTATGTTAGTGAATGTGTGACTGGGTATGTTAGTGTGTGTCTGTATGTTAGTGTGTGTTTTAGTGTTTTAGTGTGTGAACATGTGTCTTTGGGTATGTTAGCGTGTGTGCCTGGGTATGTTAGTTAAAGTGGGCGTGTTTAGGTGTTAGTGTATGTGAACATGTGTCTTTGGATATGTTAGCATGAGTGCCTGGATATGTTTGTTTATTTTAGTGTGTGAACATGTGTCTTTGTCTAAAATAACTCACAAGTGTCTGCGCACCCAATTAATAAGTGAAAAAAAACCATGGGACCCTGTTGCAAAAAATTGTCCAAGCATTTTACCTGTAGCATTTTCAATTCAAGCAGAGTATGTTACACATTCTTAGACTTCATGAAAGGGACACTCCTGACAGCGAAATTCTGCCTGGGGAGGTTCCAGGACTTAAAGGTCTGTGCGAGAGACTCTATTGGTCACCATCAGGGAGCTCCTCTGGCATCAACCAATGAAGGAGCTCCCTGCCGGTGACCAATAGAGTAGCTCGTACGGACCTTTAACTCTTGACAACGAAACTTGGCCTTCAGAGGCTGCAGGAGTTAAAGGTCCGTGCTACCGACTCTATTGGTCTCCCTGCTCCAGGAGCTAAAGGACCGTACGAGCAACCAATAGAGTCGCTCGTATGGACCTTTAACTCCTGATGCCGAAACTAGGCCTGGGAAGACCATTGGTCTCCCCGTTCCAGGAGTTAAAGGACCGTATGGGCGACTCTATTGGTCGCTTGCAGGAGCCTCCTTTGGTTGATGCCAGAGGAGGCCCCTGCAGGCGACCAATAGAGTCTCTCGCACAGACCATTAACTCCTTGGGCAATCCTACAGATTCTCGCTCCCGTTAACCACTGCGATGCTGTGTAGACAAGATTGGCTAGAAGATTTTTTGTATTGCGTGCCTTCGTCTTCGTGTATATTTTGCCACCGCTATGTTCATTTCTTTAGTATTCGGGCTCATGTTCGCCCGAATACTAATTCTGACCCTCCTGTGAAGTAAAGAGTGTTCTTTACTGTGTTCCCATTAGTACCTTTCCCCTGAGCTCCCAGGTTTTCAGTCCTGTGTCTATCTGATATTTGGTTTGTTCCTGTTAACCCTTTGCCTGCTTCCTGCCTTTGTGACCTCGGATCATACCAATTAACCTACTGTTTTCTGTCAGCCTCAGTGACCTCGGATTGCAGCTGTTTAACCTCTGCCTGTCTCCCGCCTATGTAACTTCGGTCTGTCTCTGTTTATCCCATTGGAACTATTTGTGATCTGTGAGTGCTGTATTTCACCTTGTATTCCTGCATTTGGTCTCTCACTCCACACCTCCCCTTAAACGGGACATAACACACACAGAAGTACACATGCATGCTCAAGCAGACACATATAGGACTGACCTATAAGGAAAAGAAATACACAATAACATTGTAGGAGCAAGGCCAACAACTGTTTAAGCATCCTACTCACATATTGATCTATTCTTAACCAATAAAAACAGGCCCCACTAAATACTCCGATAAACGTATTACAAAAAACAATATGAACAATATGGTTCCTGACACTGATGGGTTCATAAATCTATTTTTCAAGACCTTTGAATTGAAATTCATGTGCTTGATCTATTTATTGAGATAATAAAAGTGAAAACTATATAAAAAGAAATGTCATTGGCGAACATACATCCAATCCTGAAGCCAGATAACGATAAGACTAAAATCCTAAACTATAGACCAATCTCTCTCATAAATGTGGACACAAAAATGTGTTCTTTAGTTCTAGCAGAAGCAACTGGAGCAGCAGGCCAAAACGTAGAACAAGCAGGGTATGTAGGTTCCATCGTGAAGGGCAAATTTGCCTCAAATTTTAGGTCTGGACTGCTCTTTGGATGAGATTGTCTCATATTTACTTTTTCTTTCCTTGAATCCTGGCCAGATAATGACACACTCACCTTAAAACAGTTATCTTGTAAACTGGTTTTCGTGTAAAAGAGTCTTTCATGATAAAATTTAGATGTTCAAAACTTTCACTTCCTATGGTAACACTAAGGCCACAGCACTTTATTACACATACCGTATTGGCTCGGATATAGGCCGCACCCGAATATAGGCGGCACCCTAAAAGTTTGGTGCTTTTTTAAAGAAAAAGTTTTGTAATAGATATGCTGCCACTCTGTCCCCCCCACCCCTGAGATATGCTGCCACTCTGCCCCCACAGACTTACCAGAGCAGACTCCCGATTGTCTTGCGGGGCCTGCGGGGGACATCTACGTAATATTTGTACAAAGTTGTATACACGTATTGCGTAGATGTCCCACGCCTGCTCCGCAAGACACCTGGGAGTCTGCTCTGGTAAGTCTTGGGGGCAGAGGTAAAACGCATAGAGCGGCTGCGGAATGCGCGTAAACAACCTCTGCTGCCGGCACGTCTGCACGATTTGTGTCTTGAAGGCATGCATCACTTTTTAGGGCAGCCTGTGGAGGCTGTGCTTGGTCTCCACAGCCTCCATAGAGTAAATAGTAGACTTGGGCGCCGGTCAACTCTTCGTGTTTGTCTTCGTGGCTAGATGGGGAAGGGACCAGTAAACCCAAAGATTCTTCGTGTTGTGTGTCTTCGTATAAGTTTTGCCACCGCCATGTTTGTTCGTGTCATTTCGCCCGAATATGAATGCACAAGTCTAGTAAATAGTGTAGGTCAAAGATCCATTCCATCAGAGTTTTGGAGCAGCACACTGTGGGTCCTTGTTTTGGAGCAGGGGGACTGGCTTTGATGCCCTAGGCCTAGCAGGGCTAGGCCAGAATTTGTCATTATGACAAAATTAAAACATATTGTGTCTTCACAAAGTTACTGATTTTATAATTGTTTATGTGGAGATTTTTTTTAATTTCTTAAATAGGAACATTTATGCAAATATGCTGGTAATTTTTAAATTGTTTGTAAAGCATTTGTGAGAAACACCGCAACAGCACTTAACTCTCTCTCATTCACAACCTGTTCACCTTCTGTGAAATGTTCTGTAGAACTTGGAAATGGTGGAAATGAATGAGATTGGTTCTTGCTTAATTTTTCAAGAGCAAACGGTGTATAAAGCTTTCTTTCTATCTCTAACTGTGTATATATTAAAAAACGACAAAAATGGGATATGTACACAAGATACCTTAGTAAACAAATAGAAAACACTGTGCAGCTATGCCTCAAAGTACTCCTGCTCCAATGAGTGCACAATTAATCCAAGACAAGAAAAGACAGCACTGGGATGTTGCAAGTGAATCCACATGTTTAATACGTGTGATGACTGACAAGTTGGAAGCACAAACGCTTTGAGGTACACACACCCCTTTATCAATGTGCACTTACAGCCATATACTCAAGTTATTGAATACCAATCCTCCCATAAACCAATAAGAGAATGTAGATTATAAAACAATTATATAATATAATAGGATTACTAGTCCAAATTTAGCTCTTTAAACCCCTAATCCTCCTGAACGAGGAGGCAGGGTTCAGCAGGGTCACATAATTGAGTGACCTTGCGGTAGTAGCAAGGCAGTTGGACACACATATTCAGACTTTAGTCTGTGTGCGAATGATAGAGTTTATGTCTGTGTGCATGTGTGTTATTCTTGAGTGTCTGGTTGTGTTAGTGTCAGTTTCTGTTTGCATGTGAGTTATAGCATCTGGTGGTGTTAGTGTGTGTGTTAGTGTCTGGTTGTGTTAGTGTGTGTTATTGTGAGTGCTCCTCACAAAATCAGGCTCTGAATCTGCCCCTGTGATAGATGTATCTCCTGCATTAAATTCTGCACGATATTGGTAGAAGCAACAGATATGCAAATATTAGCATTACTTGCTCTGTAAAATTGAAACTGCACTAGCACTTACTGTGATAGTTTGCTTTTGACGCCACAGATTATAGTTAATAATTCATTATACCAAATATTATGTTTTTTCTGTCACATACCATGATGTGGTCTACAACATAAAGAATCTTTGGTGGAATGTAGAAGAAGTGAACTGTTTTTTTCCTATTTCTTGTATGGGAACCTGCTTTGAAATGTTGTTTGCAAGGCAGTTTTTATGTCTTTGTTTCTGAAACTATAAATTATTGGATTTGACATGGGAATCATTACAGCATAAACAAATGTAGCCACAGTCCCATTTCTTGTGGAATATTTGGATTTCGGACTCAAATACACATATAGTCCTGTCCCAAAAAATAATGTTACTGAAGTTATATGGGAGATGCATGTTGAGAAAGCTTTCTTCATTCCATCTGCAAATTGTTTCCTTAAAATAGCAGAAAAAATGGAGACATATGATACACTGATGACCAAAAAAGAAGGAACTATGATAGAAGAGGTACAAATAAAGAGAATAAGTTCATTGATAGTAGTGTCTGTGCATGAAATACCTAGTAATGGTGGAAAATCACAAGCAAAATGATTGAGGATATTTGAAGTGCAGAATGAGAGACTGAATGTGCAACATGTCTCAATTACAGAATGCAAGACGCCAGCTGTACAAGCCCCAGACACCAGTGTCAAGCAAGTCTTTGTCTGCATCACCAAGCTGTAGTTTAATGGCCTGCAGATTGCAACATATCGATCATAGGCCATTACTGCTAAGAGACAACACTCCGTGCTACCAAAGGCACAGAAGAAGAAGAGTTGGACTGCACAGCCAATATAGGAGATAGTCTTTTTCTCAGATACAACATCTATTATCATTTTAGGTGCAATATCTGTGGAGTAGCATAGATCTAAAAGGGACAACGTACTGATGAAGAAATACATTGGAGTGTGGAGCTGAACATTGTGATACACAAGAAAAACTATACTAGCATTACCCAAGAAAGTAATTAAATAAATTAAAAGAAACACCATGAATAAACCTATCTGTATATCATATCTTGAAGAAAACTCCATTAATATGAATTCATTCACCCATGAACTGTTGAGGACTTTGGGTAATTCCATGTGTGAATCCTGTAACACATAACAACAATAGTCAATATAACTGATTTGAACATTGCATTATTACTGCGTACAACACTGCCATTTATAATACATTTCACAGTCAAAGCAAAAAAACCCCCCCTTATTTTGCAGTTTGTTAATTTGAGAAATTCCTTCTCTTCTTTTATTGCTTTAGTTCAAACTCACCTGCTATGGGAATGAGTGTATTATTGTAACACTTTCAGTTTTTTAGCATATGAAGGAACAGGATAAAATGTACACCTCGGCAGGAAGAAGATGGTGTTAGATCATGATGTAGGCGTTCCAAGGTAAAGACTTGTAAGGGTTCACATGAATTATGGTACTTGTGATGGGGCAATCCTAAACTTAGAGTTGAAACATTGGGCTTCACAAGTAAACTGTACATTTGGGCTGGACATGGAATATTGAATGATTTTTCAGAAAATATTTAACCCATATGACATAGATGCATGTCTTAAAACTCAACGAACAAACAAATAAAAAAATGTTAGTATATATAAGTAAGTTATCATAATATTTAATGTTTGTTAATACATTTCAGTTGTCTGAACTAGTAGCCTGATGCAAATATTAATAATAAATACAGAACATTTACTTACATGTATATGTGCCCAGATTGTTGGACTAAATTAATGTCATTGACTGAAGTTCTCCAACTGTGCAACACGAAAAATAAAGAGACTGCAAAAGAAAGCATGGCAAGTTGGATCTGGTTTACTCTATTTGTGTAAATCCAGACTGAGAAACCAGGCCTTGTTAGTACAAGCAAACCAATATATCATACAGTTTACTTGGCATGCTGAAAGATCTAACCGTTTCATATCTTTTATGAACTTGCTATACAAAAATGTTGGCTCCCCTTAGATATTACTTTCCATTATTAAGTCAACTTATCAAAAGAGATATATGTCTCATTGTTTTGGTCATTAAATAGAGCAAGACTGAATAAGATGTTCTTGCAGTTGCATTAGATGGGACAGAAGACGGACAACCAGCTTCTATATGAACCTACCCTACTCCTTTTTGAAAGAGATTATTAGTTAACTTGTGTTCTATTAGCTTGTAAAATGACACAGCTACAGGTTAAAAGATTTTAATTACGTTTGTTGACTATTGCAATTTTTTTTTTTTTTTGAGTCACACAATTATTTTTTAAAGGATATCTATACTCACAGTTAAATTTGCAATGTAAAAGTCAGTGCTCATCTTCCACAAGCAACCAGAATAGTCTTCATATGGTGAACATTCTCAGTGTTTTAATAAGTACCATAGGCCAGCTGAGGGACTTGTAGCCATAACAACTAAATAGCCCCATTGGCATAAGAAACAAGTCTAATTATAATTTTTGCCAACCTAGTTTGTACTGGCAATAATTCACAATTTCTAGTAGTCTAAATATAATTCCTGATTATAAATACCATGAATAATAATAATAATAACATGGCTATATTAGGTAGATTACCACAAAATCAACAATGTAATAAATAATTTGAAATATTGGAATTGTTAGAAAGTCTTCATTAGTATCTTGTGCAAAAGGTAGTGGTTTAGCATAAATAAAAATGTGCTTACATTATTGAGAAAAAGGACACAAGCATGTTTATTATGTGAATGCGCCAGGTGTTGATCTCCCGGAACTGTACATCACATCAGAAAATTTAAAAGGCAGAAGTATTTGCTCTGTAAGTACAAGAACTCCCATGGAAAAAAAATATTTTCCTCCTTAAGAATAAAATACAGTGGTGTACACAGAAACGTAGGTTAGCATTGACAAAAGCCTTGTTTTATCACATTTGGTTTCAACAAACGCATACAGGTGGCTAATATGCAGCTGCCTGACAACATTATATTATAAAACAACTAGAACTGTTTCAAAAAAGAGAACAGCACAATATGTTTTTAAAAATTATGTTGAGTCTGATACTGGTAAGAAGAAAAATGGTAGGAGCAAAGCCAAATGAAATCTTGGGGCCCTGACACACCTATACTAAAAGGATCCCTGTTTTCTTGCACCTAATAACACAAATAAAATAGAATAAACCAAAAACAGTTTATTACAGATTCATCTACATTCCTTTATGATGTCACACTGAGTTTATTTTAAATGTTGGCATCATGTTAAGGCCACTGCATATCTGGTTTCACTGTAAAAAAGTTACTGTCTTGTGCAGCTAATGACGTGCCAGTCTGTTGTGAAATTGGCAAGTGGCACATAATTCCTGATCAAGACTGTCCTGTTCAGTTCAGGACAACTGGTAAAAATATAATGTTTAATTACGTATTATTACATATACCACACAACACAGATGTGGAAAAAGGTATGCACTTAGCTGAACCAGAGTTTCTATGAGTCTTTGAACTTCAAGGCACTTCATTGTAATCTGGGGATGCAGTCTTCTCACCAGCAGAGTATGAGCTCCTGTCCATCCTTTGACTGGGCACGCAAGCCCATTCAACACATTAATGTCTATGTATTTAGAATGCAATGTCATAAAAGTCCCTGGTGGTGTAATGTCAGGTGTCCCAATACTTTTGTACATATAGTGTATTTACCAGTGTGCAACATGTCTCAATTACAGAATTACAGGAAACCAGCTGTATAAACTATACACACCAGTGCCAAGCAAGTCTTTGGTTGGATCACCAAGTGACAGATTAATGGCCTACAGGTTGCAACATATAGATTATAGGCCATTACTGCTAATTAGCAAAGAAGAGCTGGACAGCACAGAAAATATAGGAGACAGTCTTTTTGTCAGAAAGAAGAGTTACTATTATTTTAGGGACAATATCAGAAGAATAGCAAAGATCTAAAAAGACAAGCTACATAATAGTGTGAAGTTGAGTATTATGGACGACAAGAATAATTATTCCTACATGCCAAAAATAGTAAAGAGATAATTAATTACAAATATTAGGAATAACAAAATCTGTAGATTTTATCTCATAGAGAAGCCGTCAGTATGAATTCATTCACCCTGGATTTGTTGATGTTTTTTGGGAATTCCATGCAGGATATCTGCAATGCAAGGAGGAAAATGTTTTATGTAATCATAAAAAGCATAAGGTATATTTATATTTGCATTCATTTAGGTTTCCTATCTTACTTTCTCCTTCATTCTTTGGAAAAAAGATTTTCCTTTGACTTCTGTAACATGAGTTGAAACATGGCATAAGTTGATTATGAGCATGAATTAGGTTTGTTATCTTAATTAGGTTTTGAGAAAACAGAAGAATAGAAAGATAAAATGCTGCAAAAATGTATCGTATATATATATATATATACCGTATTGGCTCGGATATAGGGCCGCACCCTAAAAGTTTGATGCTTTTTTAAAGAAAAAAATTTCTTACTAAAAAAAACCCACTTACATATGCTTGCCACTCTGCCCCCGCGAGATAGCCTACAACTCTGCCCCCCCGAGATTATGCTTGCCACTCTGCCCCCCCGAGATATGTTGCCACTCTATCCCCCCTGAGAATTATGCACTCTGCCCCCGAGATGTGCCCCCCCGAGATATGCTGCCACTCTACCCCCCCCTGAGATATGCTTGCCACTCTGCCCCCAAGAGCCTCCCCCTAGACTTACCGGTGCAGACTCCCGGGTTCTTGCAGGGCCGGTGGGGGACAGCTATTCAACTTCCGGTGCTGGCACTTTCGCCGTGGGAAGTGCCAGCAAGGAAGATTGTTAGTGTACATCGCGCAGACGTTCACCGGCAGCGGCGATGCGGGTAAACAACCTCCGCTGTCGGCACGTCTGCACGATGTGCTTTAACAATATCCCTTGCCGGGACTCCCCCCGCTGCCCCTTCTCCCTATCCTTACTTACCTCGTTGCCAGAGTCCTGCGGTGGGAGCGTGAGGCGTCTTCCCGATCTGCCGCGGTGCACGCTTCACAGCTGAGCGCCTGAAAAATTCCGGCGCTCAGCATGAAACGCCGGCGCCGCAACAGAGTCACGGAGAGTGAGGGGTGCCGAGCGGTTGCTGCAAAACTTCACGAGCGACCACTCGGCGCCCCTACCTGGGACATAAATTGAAACGTTGTTTTTTTGGTTGTTTTAACTTTATTTATCATCCTCCATGTTAAATAAAGTTAAAAAAAAACAAAACAAAAAAATGCTTTAACCCCTTAATGACCTTTGCCGGTTCAGGACCGTCATGACATAACGGTCTCCAAATGACCTTTGACGGTCCTGAACCGTCAAAAAAATTAAATAAGTTTAGAAAGTGATCAACGATCACTTTCTTCGCTTAAACGGCCTTGCTGCAATGCCTCGATGTCAGATCGACGAGATCGACATCGGGGGCCATGTCTGGCCCCTCCCCGGGGCGTCCACATCCACCATACATTGTATGGCGGCCGACGCCCGTTTTAAAAGTGTTTAGGAGGCGATCAACGATCACCTCCTAAACTTAAATTGGTGTCGCTTTGAATGCCTCGATCAGGAGGCATCCAGCACACCAAACACTTACCTCCTTTTGGTGGGCTGTGACCCGCTCGGAAAGAGCGGTCCACAAGCCGCAGCTGGCGGTGATCTTCGCCATCAAGCAAGATGGCGGCCGCCCTGTAAAAAAAACAATCAAGTTTTAAAAGTTCGCTAGATGGTCTCCAGCCCCTCTAGAGAACTCTGGCTCCACTTGCAGGTTGAATACAGGTACTGCATTCAACCATGCAAGTCAATGGAGCCCAGATTTCTAATAACAATGTGATTAGTAAAATATTCAAAAAATAAAAAAAAATGGAAAAAAAAATGTGCTAACATTTAAAAATAATTATGCAGTGATGTCACTAGATGAACCATCCAGTACCAGCAAAATGTGTAAAAAAATATAAAAAAGTATTAAAAAAATAAAGTTTATTATTTTGAGCAAGTGCTAAAATTTCTCAAAATTCTCAACAAAGAGTTAAAATAAA
>VKOC01034053.1:0-12960 GCA_009364415.1 Spea multiplicata | reverse complement strand
CTCTAGTTTGGAGTAAAGAAGTTATGCAAATATTCGCCCCCTGGTGTTTAAAATAAAATTTAGATTATCTCTACACTAAGGCTAGAGTAATCCCCAATTTGTAAGAATACGAATGGACACGTAGTTAAATATTATAAAAATATACTAACTATACCTATATTATACTAATATATACCTATATTTCTATGGGGTGTACTAGCTCACATCATTTGTAAAAGTTATATCTACAATAACTGAATTTCAAACAATATTGAGAGAAAAATGTCCTAACCGTTTCCTTCCTGTATGTTTTAAGGATACAGTCCAGAATTCCACGGTATCTGGACTGTGTCTGCAGACGTACCTGCAAAAAAAGTTAGTTGTTATTTTCTCTTTCGTAAAAACATCATTATAGTAACATAACTATTAGCCTGTACTGCCAGGTTTACAGGCAGGCTCTACCTAACACAAGGGACAGAAGCTTTGTTTATCTGACATATCTAACATGGATGCATAATAAACTAATCAGTAAATATATATATATATATATTTACAATAAATAGGTATGTATACCTAAGCAGGGGAGGCCTGGCACCTTCTAACCTGGGGGACAGGTAATGCCAATTGGCCTCGTCACCCCCAGTAACACTGGTACAAATACAAATATTCACACTTTCACACTTGTACACTCAGTCAATGGTACACATAGTTACACTAATACACACTTATACATTCATGCTAACACACACTGACACATACATATTCATATTCACATACACACTTACGCATAGACATTCGTGCTCAAACACATTTACACATACACTCTAACTCATACATCAACTCAGACCGCCCCTGTATGAAGACAAGTGCACCCTGCCTCTGGGGACTTTACTTAAGTCTCCCAGCGGCCAGTGAAATACTACCACAACAAAATGACACAGTCTTAAGCTAGAGGGGCAAATGTTTAAAAGTAACATCAGGAAATAGTACTTTACTGAAAGGGTAGTGGATGCATGGAATAGCCTTCCAGCAGAAGTTGTAGATGTTAATACAGTGAAGGCATTTAAGCAAGCATGGATTAAGGATAAGGTTGATACAGATATAACATAAGGTCAGGGACTAAGGAAAATATTCAGAGTTTGGGCAGAATGGATGGTTCTTATCTGCAGTCACTTTTTATGTTTCCATGTTTCAGTGCTTAAGATTCTGATCATTCAAAATGCAAGTATTAGAAGCATGAGATAACATAATGGCTTTAACCAAAGAAGGACCAAATAGGGTGAATTGGTGTTGAATTTATGTTACATTTCCTGAAATATTAAGCAGAAGCAAAAATAAAACAAGCCATAGTTACTATCAATCCACCTTACATCTAGACTAGTTTGTAAAGCTTATATGTTGATTGAGAAAGAAAAGAGTGATGCAACATCTGTCATTGCAATCAGGTTATGATCCTGTCTTGCCCCTTTTGGAACTGTTTGTTTAATTCGGATCTTCTAGAATTTGACCTTCAGCCTGAACGTTGACTATTCTTTTGGGTTATCCTACTATACTGTGCACTTGTCTCACTCAGTGCATGTCCTTGAGCAGCCTGATTTCATCTGAATTCTTCCATCTGCCAGTTCCTACCACAGCCCTGTAGATGGCACCCAAAAATAAGACCATGAAAGCTGCAGACATCTCCAATCGGGCCCTCCTGAACTTGTCTGATCCACACAGTGTCCAAGGCATTAACCTGTTCCCCCACATATACTCTGTCCCACACACAGTCCTCAAGAAGATCACCATAAAAGAGTTTTCAAGCATCCATGAAAGATCCAGTAAGGATCCTGTGCGATTGTAGGTTCTTCTTAAGATTAATTTTATGCAATAAACACCTGTGGCTTTATTATTATTATTTATTGTTTTACATAGCACCATCATATTCTGTAGTAATGTACAATGGGGCTATATGTACAATTACCAATAAAACATACAGAGATACTACAGGCAGTGACCCACAATCTTCTATTCGGGACAGCCATGGTGCAATTGGTCCCCTGTCCCCTTTCTAGACCTGCCCATCCCCTTCCATGATCTTGCATTAAAGCCATGGAAAAGTGTGATCTTTCAACGTTCTGCTATGGATGAATGCAATGAGAGTAAGCAAACACATACACCATTGAAACTGGATAGTTCCACATATGCTGTCATGGTATCACTAGAGCATTATTTTTTCATATTTTATTTTTATATGTTTTTTATATTTTACTAATCACATAATGATTAGAAAGCTGGGCTCCATTGACCTGGACTGGTTGATTGCAGATGCTCTGGGAACTCTTTACTTACACTTTACTTTTTCATTCAATATTGGGGCATTTCAGCACACCAGCTGAGCTTAGGAGGCATTAGTGATTACTCATTACTCATTACTGTAGCTGGGCGCCAATATGGCGAATGTGATCGTTACAGAGAGCGATCTCAGGGGACCCCAACATTTTTTGGGGATTATTGATCACTTTCTAAGCTTGTTTAACCCCATGATGTCACTAATTGTCATTAATGTGGTACATTTCCATGACATGCCTGGCACATCAACTGTCATCAAGGGGTTAGGGAAATTTTTGCAATGTTTTACTTTATCCAGAGGTAGGAACAACAATCCAATAAGAAAGAGTAGAGTCTTACACAGAGGCTTATCTCCGTTTAAATAAAATACCTTGTGCTATTATAAAAGTACCTGTGTCTGGGTCTTGGGCAAATGTAACCATCTTAAAGTAATGAATTCATAGAGCACTGTCATTTGCTTCTGCAAAATGTTTTGCACTTGAACAAGTTAAAAACTTCAGTACATTAATAGCCATTCCCCAACAGATTCTACTCAAAACTCAATGTCATAAACAATGTCTATCATGTGATAGTATTTGGTTATCAGTGCATTGGGGTGAGTAACTGTTGTTGCACAATTAAATTACATTTCTTCTATTTCATATTCAGAAAGAATTAATAATTTTCATGGTGCATTTACTCATCTAATGAATCTCAGACAGCACCTTAACCGTGTCTATAGGGTGTCCAATCACAAGACCAAGAGCTCCTGATAAATAAAAGAAAAAAGGAGGTTAGAATAATAGTCCACATGTTCATATTGAGACAAAAGACCATTTATGTATCCCCTGTTAACATTTACATGCAAAGGAGGGGCAGGCCAACATAATATTTGGTCAAATTAATAAATTTCAACAGTCAACATATAAAAAATATATACAAAACAAATAATTTATTTATATCCAAAAATAATGGTTCAATTCAATGACATTGTAAATACAGTTTCGTGTTTAAATTAGAATGGGTTCAGAATACCAACCAATTGCACTTTGCATAGTGGTATTCACTAGACTTGTGCATTCGTTTTCGGGCAAACATGAAAACAAACATGAACAATGCGTTTTCGTCGTTCAAACCAAAAAACGAAGAAACAACGGTGGCGGCGGCAAAACGTACACAAAGACAAAGACGCACAAAACGAAGAATCTTTGTTTCTTCGTGTTCGTTTTCGTGGCCAGCCCGCCAATTTTTCAAAGAAAAGTGAGCTGATCTATGTTTATCCAATCAGCTCACTCTTGTGACATCATCCTTGCAGCTGTGCAAAGCTAATTTCCCTGTCCCCCTAGTTTTATACACAACACTACACACACAACGTAAAATTTTAAATGGATCTTCCTTTTGTGCCTAAGAAAGGGAGGGACAGGCTCCATCTACCACCGCCACCACCAGTCTTCTACGATGCAGCCTTTGCGTCATTTGATCTGGCTAATGAAGAACTTGAGCCAGAGGAAGTGGACTAGAGAATAGAGGAGATGAGTGGTCAGGAATCAGATTCCTCAGGGAGCAGTGTACGAATGACTAGTGCACAATTTTCCCCGGAGCCTCCACCTTCTCCGCTACTATCATTATCATCACCTACAGCAAAACCTGCCAAAAAATTAGCAGTCCCACTAGCATTTCTATGGCTTGTACTCCTGTTTGCACTGGCACAGTTACCAGTGCCACCACCAGTACTGTAACTGTGCCAATAAGAAGAACAACCACTGTTAGTAGCAGTGTAGAAAGTCTAGAGACGGAGAGTGGGCCATCTCCCAAA
Source organism: Spea multiplicata (assembly GCA_009364415.1). Taxonomy (NCBI): domain Eukaryota; kingdom Metazoa; phylum Chordata; class Amphibia; order Anura; family Pelobatidae; genus Spea; species Spea multiplicata. Next base: position 8,855 of record VKOC01034053.1, on the reverse strand, counting down.
AGCACACTTCCTAAAATATTCTGCATACAATAAGGAAAATGTTTTGCCTTTGGGTGGCAATGTTGAAGTTGGGTTTGTGGTAACTGACGGAGGTGCAAACATGGTGAAAGCGCGGCGAGATGGTCATATTGTTGGTGTGCGCTGTGCACATCATCCATTTTATAGTCAAGGCAGCAATATCAGAAGGACGAAGTAATTTAGCAGCAGTAGTTCTGTCATGCTGCAGAAAGATCGCTGGGCACTTCCATCGTAGGGAAGAGCAAGAGAGGGCAGGTCTTCCTTTACACTATCTACGACAAGATGTGAGTATGCGGTGGAACTCCAGTTTAGATATGCTAGAGAGGATTTTGGAGCAGCAGAGGGCAATCCATAATCTTGCCTCAGAGCACAATATTGGGATTACATCTCAATTGAAAAGGATGCACTTCATTAGTTGATGCCAGACGAACCCCCTGCCGACGACCAATAGAGTTGCACACATGGACTTTAGATCATGGCGTCAAAGCTGCTGCTGCTGCAATGTGTTTGTTAACCTCGTATTAACCCCGTGCTAGAAAACCGGGAGAAAAGATGGAAACAAACACAAATAACGTACACAAATAACGTACACAAATATTTGCTCAAAACAAACTCAGGAACGGGCGAATATTCGTAGAATACAAAGATTTTTTCTCCCCGAAGACGAACACAAAGACTTTGCTGGCGCCCAAGTCTAGTATTCACCATTCAGTGTGCTGTAAGTAGTGATCACTCAAACAATGGTTCTGTTGTATAGTAGGACAGCCTTCTCTTAACTAACATCCACAGAAAATAAATTGTGATATCACAGGTCCCCCACCCCCGTAAACCTTCTACTCCATAAAAATACATGAGGTATGAGGTACACACAGTACATTCACATTAAAATAGTGTTTTTAAATAAAAAAGGTACATGAGCTTTTGTGAAATACACCTTCCATCACCCTCAGTCAAATTAATGGTGAGGGTTGTAGACCTCAAAATATGATGGATGCAAATCATTGATGCAAAAAGAAGGTCATGCATGTGGAAATATTTTCATTATTTAAAGTTATGTTAGTTTGGTTGGTAGGTAGAGGGAATTGGGTTACAGTCAGGGATATATCCCAGCCTAGGCCAACTAGGGCAGCAGGTCCAGGAGGGAAGCAATCCCCCTGGTACAAAAACGGGGAGCAGATCACCCACTTAGGCAATCAACCTATCGAACAATGGGCCACTAACTAGGAAGATCTTAGCTCTCCCCAGCCAACCTTTACGCACAGCCTTCACAGACTTCATTAAAAGGTGTTTCGCACCATTAAGACACATGATATGATGTCACATCCTGGGACGCTCCATTTATTATAGGCACACAGCACCTTTTAGTCTACCAGAGATCTGACCACAGAGGCAACTGGGGGCACGGCCCTAGGTCAGGTCAAGGACAGTGCTTTTTCTGGATTCCCCTATTAACAGGTACATGATCACGAAGGAGTTTATCCTCCAATGCATTTCATTTCTATGGTTACCTTTAATCCTCTACTCCTCCCTCCAATTAAGGATCAATCCCCTGGCTATATAGACCCACTCATCCTCTGATTCACTGCTTCCTGATTGTGGATCTGCCAGTGTGTGAAGCTTGTTTCCTACTATGTCCGTCCCTTTGCTGAATATCTGGATCTGTGTGCTTTTGACCTCTGCCTGTTTTGTGACCAAGTTCCTGTGCTGCCATCCCTGACCTTTACGTCCACCTGACAAAAGATTTTGAGGAGCTCACCCATCTGCTACTTGAAGAAATGAAAAAGATGACAGCGGAAGGTGAGGTTATCATTATTTAATCTACCTGATGTAGATTAGAAAAAACACAAAGCGTGGTCAGTCAGGGACATCCTTAATTCCATACAGGGAGGTTTGTAGATGTAGTACTCGCGAATTAGCATGCCCATTCACAAGAAAGACAGTAGGGAAGAGTCAGGCAACTACAGGCCTGTGAGTCTTACATCAGTAGTGGGAAAATTAATGGAAACTGTTAAAGGATAGGATTGTTGAATATCTGAAGTCACATGGGTTTCAAGATCAAAAACAACATGGAAGATCATGCCAAACTAATCTTATTGATTTTTTTGATTGGGTGACTAAAGTTATTTATCAAGTTTAAATCCCAATATTGGTGAATGGGTTAGGATGTGGCTGAGTGATAGACAACAGAGGGTTGTAGTCAATTGAGTATATTCAGAGCAAAGTCTTGTTACCAGTGGGGTACCTCAGGGATTTGTACTTGGACCCATTCTCTTCAATATTTTCATTAGGGGTATTGTATAAGGTCCTGATGGTAAGATTTGTCTTTTTGATGATGACACAAAGATTTTTAATAGGGTGTATGTTCCTGGAGGATTTAGGTAAAATCATTTAGGTAAACTGGAAAAACTGGCAACTGGCATTTAATGTGGATAAATGCAAAATAATGGACCTAGGCCATAATAACCCAAGGGCAGAGTATATAATATTTGATACTCTTTGATAGCCTCAAAGTATAGAAGGGCGAGCAGCGCAAGGAGTTGTGCAAGGGGTTATGCCAATTCAGCTAATAGGGTGGACCAATTGTCTTGTCGGTCGTTGACATAAATGCGGAAAAATTTTTTCTGGGTTTGGTTGCTGCGCTGTTTGACCGTTGGACTGTGGATGATATGCAGACGACAGATGTGTGCGGATTCCTAGCTTGTGGCAAAGAGTCACAGTACCGGGATATAAACTGAGGACCTCTATCCGACACTAAGTGGAGGGGTAGGTCGTGCACTCGTACCACCTCTCTGATAAAAAGGTCCGCCAACTGGGATGCCATTGGAAGCTTGGGCAGAGCAATGAAGTGCGCCTGTTTAGAGAAGCTGTCAACCACAACGAGAATTGTGGTGTGCCCATGAGACACAAGGAGATCGACGATGAAGTCCATGGATAAATGAGTCCAAGGGGGTTTTGGGACTGGAAGAGGCAGAAGCAAGCCATGAGTACGGGTGTGCGTGGATTTGTGTCGGGAACATTGAGGACAGGCGGCTACATAGGCTTTGACGTCACCTGAACTTTTTCCGTATAAGACAGTCTGTTTTGCGAGAACCGAGGTGACTTGCCAGCGGAGTATTGTGACCCCAGTGGAGGACAGGGGAACGGAAACGTTGTATAGGCGTCCAGGAGGTGGACTTTGGGAGGCAGTGATGTGTGCCTGCTGCATGCGGATTTTGCACATCAGGGTAGATGATAATGTAGAAACGACGTGTGTTTGTGGGATGATGGGCTCCTATTGGGTCACGTCTCGCTGACTGTCAATTTGACCAGAGAGGGCATCCGCTTTGATGTTTTTTGACCCGGGTTGATAGGTAATGAGATAGTTGAAGCTGGTGAAGAACAATGCCTATCTGGCTTATCCAGAGTTTAGACATCGTGCCGCCTCAATGTATTGCAGGTTTTTGTGGTAGGTCATGACCACGACGGGTAGTTTTGTTCCCTCGAGAAGATGGCGCCATTCCTCGGAGGCGAGTTTGATTGTGACAGAACTGCGCCTGCTCTGTTCTCCGATGCATCCACCTCAAGCACGTACTGCAACACAGGGTCTGGTCGCTGTAGGATAGGAGCCGAAGCAAAGGCTCGTTTTAGTCTCTTGAACGCTTTGATAGCTTCCGCTGACCAGATCTGAGGATTAGTGCCCAGTAATATTTGCACGGCCTTCACTGTGCGTGGTATAGGCCAGTCGGTGATCGCCTGTAACTTGTTGGTGTCCATCGCAAGGCCGTCAGCGGATATGATATACCCAAGAAACGGCAGGCTTTGTTTCTGGAACTCACACTTTTTGGCTTTAGCAAACAGGGATGGCGTGACAAGCCATGTTGTAGGGCCCAGCGTTTGTCAAGAAACACGCCAGATGCTCCAGAGTCTATGAAAGCTTGGGTGACCACAGGGATGGCAACAGCGGCAACAACAAGACATGCTCTGCCTGTGCTACCTCCGCGGGTGACGTGGAGGCACCACACAGGCAGAAGCGGTAATGGTCTAGCGCCACGAGCGTGTCGCTGCGATGTGGTGAAAACCACCCGATCGCCGCAGACATGCCACGGCGCCTCGATCAGAGCCATCACTGGGAGGTGGCGTGTCCTTCACCGCGCACGCCCCTCCGTGTACATGCCGAGCGCACAACAGTGCACGGAGAGGAGTCATGCTGGAATAGAACTCCTGAAACTGTTCCCACAAAGCTGGATGCATAGCATTGTCCAAATTGTCTTAGTATGCTGAAGGGAACATACCAAGTTATTTTGAACAGTGCTATGCTTCCAACAGAAGGCCACTGTAAGTGATAAAAATGTATCTATTTTTTAAACAATGCCTGTATTAGAAGTAACTGCTAATTTACTTTTCATTCCAAAAGCGTGGATGTCCACCAGGAGGCCTGGTTCACACTGGATGAAGGAAGAATGCACAGGGAGAAGCGGATGAAAAAAGAATACAGAGGAAGAAGTGGCAAAAAAGCAGAGTTGCAGGAAAGGAGACAGGGATGCGGATGAGGTCACTGGACACGATAGGGAGACTTCTTTTGGGATTGTGCGCCCCAAGTAGATCTGCGCTGTAGGCCAGTGCCTACCTAGCCTATAGGTAGCACCAGCCGTGACGAGGCCCCTAGAACATGAGGCCTCCGGACAACTTGGAGAAGAAAAGGAATCACAAGTAGACAAGCGTCATACTAGAGAACTGCATTGGGAGGCGGGTCCCGTGGGTCCCAAAAAACTTGCGGGCGCAGGCGGTCTTGCTGGGGTTGCGGGCGGGAGGTCAGACACTGTACCTGCGGGTCCCGGTAATCCCGCACTGTCCCGCAAGGCTTTCTTCTCGCTGCTCCCTCACAGCGTCTCTTCTCTTGCTCTGCCCCGGAACATAAAGGAGTCACGTGATGTGACTTCACTTCCCTTGACTCCACCTTGTTCCTGGGCGGAGCAAGAGAAGAGACGTTGTGAGGGAGCAACTCGAGGGCAGCCTTGCGGGACTGTGCGAGAACCTGCAGTTCAGGTAAGGAGGTGGGCTTGATTGGCCACAAATGTGGCAGGGGCGAGCGGGATTGGCCACAAATGTAGCGGGAGCGGGCAGGAGTGGAACACCCACATTGCGGGAGCGGGTGGGATTGGGCAAAAAATCAGCAGGAGCGGGTGGGAGCGAGATTAAAAAACCAGTCCTGCGCAGGGCTCTACGTCATACAATAATCCTTTTATGCACACACTTTATATTCCCCAGGGAGCACCACTGTCCGTAAACCTCCATACTTCAACAGCAGGAAAAAAAGACTGGAGCTCTCCTGGGTTTGGCAAGATTGCAACATTTAACAGCACATCAAATTCTTATTATTATTATTTGGGCTTAATAAAGCCAGCATCCTCACTCGTTTTAATGTTGAGAGGTACTTAATACTCTTGCCAAACCGGGAGAGCTCCAGTCCTATTTTATAGCTGCACCTGGGCAGCACCGATTAAAACCTTAATTCATCCCCTAGGTGTTGAGAGTCTTTGTCTACTTTTAGGCTTCGCCTTTTTTTGGTTCACTGGTTGATGATTTATTATTTATATAACATTGGACTGGGTTACCTTAGTGATTATAAATTATATATTTTGTGTATTTTTTCATGATATAATTTATTAAACATTTTTACTAGTAAAATATGATGCCAATATTTAATAAGCTGTGAAATGTGTAGCCAACTAGGAAGGGGTTTAATTTTATGCAGAGAAACATAATTTCAGCAAAAGATAGGATATATAAATTGCAATTACAAACATCATTAAAACATGTATGTTTCATGAAATAACAAATATCTTTTAACATTTATGTAACACAAAGACTGTGTTTCATGCTCTGTTAAATAATGTCTAGGTTTTTGGATCAACAAAGCCAGTTGTTAAAGCCCAGGAACAATTCAAATAGTTGATTTTACTTTTTTAGCTTTAATGGGCAGTGTAAGCTCACCTGAAATCCAGCCGGCGATAAATTCAACAGCAGGCATTGCTACACCTCTAGAAAGGTACAGATATTACCTTACGAAAAGAGAAACATTTTAGCTGTCATGTATAGAACTTTGAACTTTGACTTATTTTTTTATGTGTAACTAGTTTAACTAGTAGGTTTGAAGGTAGGCTTATGAAATCTTATCATTGGCAACAGCAAATAAAGCAAAGGGAAACATTACATATTAATAACATGTTTCAGCTAAATAAAAATAAAATGGCATGGACCTGTTATATTATGTAAAATGTATACAACAGCTTTTAACTTATTTCACACCTAGAAATGCTTGTAATCAATTGACTTATTTGCAATTAGCAAAATAGTGAAAGGGATAGTTTGCAGTGCCATGCATGATCACCAACAAAGACGCATATTAAAGTACTTTGTAATCACATTCATTTTTATTTTTTACCTGCAGAAAAAGCCTTTAGGAAAAGCTGCTCTGCAATGTACCGCAATGCATGTGGTTTGTACGCAAATTTTGGCTGCCTGAAATAGTCGATCGGTGGCAGGAAAATACTCCCTTTAATTGCAATGATCTCATTAGACCCCCTTGAACTCTCACATGAGCCCAATCTGGAGATGGCTGGTGGTGAGTATAGCGCATGTGTATGATAACAAACAGGATATTCTGATGTATCCTAAGCTAAGCTACCATATGGATTAAATTGTCTACGATGGCTAGAGTTTCCTTTTAAAAAACAAAACATTGGGCTCAAATTTGACCAGTCTAAATGTTAATTGGACCAGAGAGAAAGGTTAGCGATTTAATCACTTACAGGTTTTCAGTTGTAGTATGTATACTATGACTGTTAAAAATACTACAAAGAACGCTAATGGAAACTTAAATGATTCAATGATTCAAGATAGATATGTTTAGATGGTTGAAACTTGTTGAGAAACTTGAAGACAGGTGTTTGTTGAGTCTAAGCTTAGTTACCTCACCATTAAAATGTAAAATAAACACCCAGCATATGTACAAAGTCCAGAGGAAGGGTTATTTTTTTATATATATATTAGTGCCAGAATTGCACAGAATTGTTAACATACCTTTTTTGACGCACTGGAAAAACAGGGAGCTTGATCTGGCTGACAGTTTATCAGGCAGGAGCCGGGCAAGATGTTGAGAAGGAGGGGCAAAAAAAAGATTTACTTCAAGCAGCAGCATTTTAGGACATAGCATGAGCTAAAGATTAGATTTTGCATTGCAGCGCCACCAGCTGCAGTGGGCACACAAATCCAGCAGTATGCTATGGGACTGAACTACACCAATTTTTGAAATGTATCCGTCAGAGTAAAGAATTTGTATGGGATTGAATTTTTCTGAATTGATCCCTCAGAGTATAGACAAATCCAGCTACATGGTATAGACTAGGCTTGTGCACGGCAAGCAAAATCACTTTGTATTAAAAGGTTTAGTTGTCACATTCGTTTCATTTCCTGGCCGTTCGGCCCGGACAAAAGGTTCCCCCAGAGTAAGGACTGTCAAAGAGGAGGAGAAGCAGCAGTAGTAGAGCACTGGGCCTGGGTGGGCAGGCAGGTACTTGCAGATGATAGGTGCATACACAAAAATGAACACTCAGAGAAAGGAAGGAGACAGAGCAGCAGCACTAGACCTCACTCTCTAGTTTCAATATTGAGTGCTGGGTAGCCTCATTTGGAAAATTGACTTTCAACAAGGTGTGGGGAGAGCTGTGTTCCCTGAGGGTTAAGTGTGTTGCCTGTCACAGAGAAAACCATCTAGCTTTGAACACTGGTGGGTGGGCATGAAAGCAACTGCTGGGTCACAAAAGAGTGGCTTAGCCAGACTACACCTTTCTGGTCCAAATGTGAAAAGACCTCTTTTTGTGGTAGGTAAGTAAGTAGATGATCTGGCTCAAAGTGGCAGTCCTCTGGCTGGAGTTACAGTGCGTGACTACATCCTCACGAAGACAGTGGTGAGCTAGGCCTGCCTTCTCCTGCTCCTCACTGCAGTGACAGTGGCCATTGATCTTACAGCACTTTTCAATCAGTTTTGAAAGCCTACAATACCGGTACAATTGAAATAGCTTGCCTTACCACCAGGTGTAGTATATGTGCTGTGCAACAAAAACCCACAAAGTCCCCATCTCTAGCTGCTTTCACCATGTTTGCAGCACCATCAGTAACCACCATTCTCATTTCTACTGCTGTGCCTGCCTGTTGTCCTGTCCACTGCCCCAGCATCTTCAACAATGACACACAAGACCGGTAAAGGGATGACACTACAGTCCTGCTGAAGGTGGTTCTACAGGGGAGGTGGTAGCAGGGATTGAGTGCTTCTAGCTACTGCCTGGATCATCAATCATGGAGAAGGAAGCATCTTCCACAGCAATAAGCTGACCAAGTGTCACCTTTTTCGACTGCTGCTTTGACATGCCCCTTGAATGGAATGCCCCAAAGTCTTATAGGGTAGGCTGGTGTGGTGGATTCTGTGCCTTACCTGTCTCTGGGAATCAGTCACCCTCCTCAAGAAGGCTGAGGCCTCACCACACCTTTTGCTCTGCTAGCTGCTGCTGGTGCCGGCTGTTTTCCCTCAAACCCCCTGAAGGAAAGCTGCATTGTGGTGTGTACGTGTTAATTCACGCCTGAATTGATAAAATGTCCTTTCACCTTACTCCTGTTAACTACCTTATTACAAAATGTGCAACTTTAACTGCGTCCATCCTCCACAGTCTCAAAATGTTCCCACTTTACTATGACATTGTCCACTAGATGGCGCAGCAGTAGTACTGTCTTTGCTCTGAAAAATACCCTTCGTTTTATAATCCAGACTTCAAATAGAGGTCTGACTACAAGACTAAGAT
>VKOC01034050.1:0-15182 GCA_009364415.1 Spea multiplicata | reverse complement strand
TTTAACCCAAGGTATTTTCCCCTTAAATTAGGTGCTGGTGAAGCAGTATGTGTAATCCAAATCTAAACATCAACTTAAGACATCAGTTTTTTCGGTTGTTTTAATAAAATATAAGCAACACATTTTTCGGAATAACAAAAGAGGCAACAAATTATGCTTTGTTTAAAGAAGAAAGGAAAGTAACAATTACACATCTAGTTGCACAAATTAAGAACACATTGAATAGATAAAGCATGTCGTCTCACTGTTGAGTTCCTTCGAAATAATGTAATGTATCAGAACACAGCATTCAGTAACGCAGCGGCGTCTCTTTGCCAATACTTTCCATTCTTCAATGACTGTTGAAAAGAAGTGTCATGGAAAGACGGACAGTGCATCCAAAGAGAGTGAAAAGAAGGAGATTTGCTGCCTATCTTTTGGTAATTTACCTATTTACCCTATGCGACCCTATGAGTAGTTCTTTGTATCGTCTTTCTATTGCTGACAGGCTAACTACTTAAATGTGATTTTTTTTCTTGCATAGAGTTGGTTTCAAAATCACTAAAAATTAAATCAACTTTTTAGATAAAAAGTTTCCAGCACGAAACGTTGCCCGGGGTGTTTAACTTTCTTAAAACGGCTGTAGGTTCATTCCCAGCTAGAAATATTTACATCTTATATTCCATTCTTCATTTTCATTAGAAGTCATACAATATTTAGACCCAGGCAGCAAGAGAGAAGGTTGGAAAAAAAAAAGTCATTAAAGACATTTCGCACTTTAAAAGTGGGAAACTGGCTGCTTTCCAAGCTAAGCTTTTTATTTTGTCTTACGTCAAGCGACCGGGCTTAAGAATTTCTGCGGACTTTGTTATTGATTTACAACATGGCAAGTTGGTGGTGGTAACCAACGAAACACTTTTTTTGCTTCGTGGAAAATGAGATACTACGAGACTGATTGCTGATTGTAATACGCACTATGCCCCATCTCAAAATCCGGCTTAGTAAAATCTCAAAAGTCATTCTAAACTAAAGAGCATTCAGCTAAACTTAGCAGGCATTGTGGACCCGCCAACAGCTCAATGAAGATGGGTTTGCCATACTCTCAAATCCCAAATCAAGTTTCCATGTATGAAAGTAACTCGTGCATTTGCCCTGAAGCAGTTTCTGTTTTCCTAGCATATAATGTTGAAGAGATATCCAAACATTGCCTACTTGAAGATGTACCCTTGACAGGGCCGGCCCAAGACTTAATGCCGCCTGGGGCGAAGTTTAAAAAGACGCCCCCCCCCGTGCCGACGCCGGGGGGGGGGGCCCATTTTAAACTTCGCCGACAGCATTAATCTAAACACCCCCCCCCCGGGGGGGCCGGCCCTGAAGCTTGATGAGGCCATTATGCTTAGAATGTCCTGGCTTGTGTAAAAGCAGGCATATTCGGCAAGCAATTCATCAGGTATAACAGAATAGTTCTAAAGATGGTGTATAAATATAAAAATCTGATCTTTACTATTTAAGAGCAGGACATCAGGTCAACTCTGACTTTACTGGAGATGCTAGTGGTATGGGCTGAAGTATAGGTGCAGTCTTTGGGTCTGGCTCATATTGAATAAGTGAAGTTGACCTACAATATACATTGATTACAACACTGTGAATAAAGAAGATCCACAGTTCTCCAGAAGTCATCATGTTATCACTCCCCATTACAGATTAATACAAGTTCTGGTTCTTCTGATCGCACACATTGACCCCAGCCTTGAGTGAGGACTCTAGTCACTGATGCTGAAGGACTCATAAGATCTGGGGCTTCAGCCCAAAGCAACCTTCAACAACTCACATACATCGCACAACTACCTCCTACATTCCCACCACACATCCAGTAAACATACAGTGGGCTTCCTCTCCATCGCTGTATTCTTCAGTATTCATGATGTCTCAGACTCTTCGCTTCCCTTAATTCATTGAGGGCTTCACCATCATTCTCCCAGTAACACTTCTTTCTTTTCAAATTTCTGTCTGGTTAATTATCCCATTAAAAAACTTAGATCTCTTCCACTTCATAGATCGCTATCTTTCTAGACACAAAGTATCATCTTAATATGAGCCCAAAAGAAACATTTTTTCTTGCTTTCAAATAAAAACAATCTCTCAGAGTTTCTAAAAAGAAGAACCAGTAATATGCAGTAGAAATCCAAGACGTTCTTGATATTTTTAACTAAATAGTGTAGAGACGTTTCATATCCAAGCTTTACAAATGAACTTAGAACAGACTCTGATGTGTATTACGATAATAAATGTATTTTTCCCGTTGTCAGGGAAAAGTAATTATTCTGAGTATAATGTGTTTAATTGAAATTGTGTTTAAAAATCAGCGTTTCATGGTCCAATGTTTCACAGTGGTGTCTAGTTTCATGCAATCGTATGGTCTTGATCTACAAATGACTTCTTTGATTGATCCTTATAATCCCGCGTCACACAATAACTTTGTTTATCTGCCATGTTTTTACTGCGTGGCAAATCAATTGAAAATGCCAATGAAATCCCCAAAAATAGAACGAGCCGGGTGTTCGCTTGACCCAGCAATATTATCAAGTAGGACCTAACTATGACATTTAACGGGACTTAGGAGAAGAGGGATTCATATTTGTAGCAACTTGTGCTGCCTTGGGTTAATAGACCCTTACGGGGATACTAGGCATTAACATGTTAATGGCGATCCTGCCAATCGCTGCATTTACCCCCATTTATCAAGAACGGTTTGTTTTCATTTATGGCCCAATTTTGCTAAAGCCACCCCAAATATCCTGCCTGTGCTCTGCTTTAAAAGCCTGGTTACATTTGTAATAGAATAGAATATAAATAATGCCCTGACTACAACAGTTTAACCCCTTCTTAACTGAGGGTACTTTTTATTCCAGGACTTTGCTTTTGGTATGATAATTGTTTTAAAGGAAAAGGTAGCGGGTGTAAGCTCTAGGTTTCTTTGTTTCCTGGGATTGAACCCTGCAGGCGCCCGTCCGTCCGTGCTCCGCAGGCTGATGTGCCGTCACTGATAGGGCCCTGGCCAAAAATACTCTTTTTTTCAATATCTCTATGTTAAAATAAATAGATATTTGCTTTACAACCAAATCCTGGGTCAGTGGGTTGCTTTACCACACATTATATATAAACAGTATATACACACACATATACACACATACAGTACATTATATTATTATTTATTGTTTTATATAGCACCATCATGTTCCGTAGCGCTGTACATGATATACACACACCTAACACCCTATATTAACAGACGACAAATCAGTTATCTCCCTTTTAAGCGGCCCATATACCGGTGGCGTTACAGGCAGATCGGGCTCACCGTCATGCGGCACAGGGGCCTAGTCAGTCCTTTGTACTACGCAAGTATCTAATTCATTCCCCAAACCGGATTCCTGCAATAAAATATGGGATCTACAGATTTTAAAAGACCGGGCGTCCTTTCCTGCACCCAGTTAATCTCACCCCTCTACAGTATGTCCTACTTCTGTTGACCAAGTCCCTCTGCCCCATACCCTGCACTGTTTGATAATATTCATTCTCTGCTTTATAACTCCATTCAAAACGCATAGAAACTAAGACAGGAAAAAATGATGCAGTTTTATCACCAATACGACTTTCGGCCAACAAATTCAACTTAAATATTCAAGTTAAAAAAAAAAAAAAAGTAATTATGCTGACAAACATGAAATGCTTCTGGCTTTAAATGGGTTACGTGTTTGAGGACAGACAATTGGTAATTTCTTTCTGGAAGAAGAAGAGTTATTATCCTAAACTGGAAACACAATTTAAAAAAATAAATAAAAGAGACAAAAAAAAGGAATAACGGCCATCAGCACATTCACATATTGCACGCATCAACTGAGAGACAAAACTCAGACTAGCGAAAACATTGCCAAGAAAATAATACGGCAAATTCTGTACCAAAAGAACACAAAAGATCCAATCCAAATTAAAATCAACAAGCTCTCCCACAGAAAATAGCTTTTCCAATCAAGCGTGGTGTCTTATTATATGTACCGACGCATGGTGCTTCCGCTCACCACCACAAGCGAAACGCGTTAGCCACACGTTCAGTACAGCCGTACTAATTTGTTCAACAAGGGGGCAAACGGCTTGGAGGGACTTGGAGTGTACTAAAATAAGTAAATAAATGTTCGACCCAGATTCAGTAAATTAATAGACAGATCGCACGTGGGTGGGCAGTACTGGGTGGTGAGGATAAATTCAATGCAGATGTGAAGAACTTGGTCTGCCAATGTTACGATGGCAGATCTGGCATTGCTCTTAGCCACAAAAGACTGCTTGGCAAACCGACCCTGCTCTCAAAGAATAAACGTCTTTCGGTGGAGAACACAGGTAGAGTATGAGTGGAATGTGAACAGAATTTGAAGAGCGCACTTCAAAATGAGCCTATGATTAAGTGCCGTCTGAAAGGCGAAATGCGTTAGGCGCTTACTTGCATCTCCATATTCCCTCATTGTCAATAAATCGTTATGGAATGAAGCTCATTTTTAGATGAACAAATAGCCTTATGGTATTTTTGGATTAGGTATGTGGAGGGTTTTTACCTTTTCTGTATTTAATTTGTTTATTTGAAAATGAGCCAGATAATGACTAATTAGGAAAAGCATATGTGGGAGAGTGGAAATTGTGTATATATATATTATATACATACCGTATATATATACTTATATATATATATATATATATTTGTACAGATGACATGTCCTGTAATCTTAGGTGCCTTAAATGATAAAAAGGTGACCCTAAATAAAATTACAACAACATGAGGAAACGCAGCTGTCCCTCAGTTTTACATCTTCTCTTATTGGAAAGCAAAGAAAAGTATTTATAATTTATTTTTTTTGCCAGTGGCCATCGACTACCGACATGATCAGCAGAGATTTGTTTTCATTTAAAGGATTTGGCTCCAAAATGAATAATGGGGGTTTCATGAGTTTTATCAAGATACATTGTTTCATGTCGTTTTATATTTGAATCTTTTATGTTTATATTATCGCCTTGAATATCCTTGTTAATATTTCTAAAATATATATATATATATTATTATGAGTTTTATATTTATTGTCTCCGTGAATTATTAATTAAAAATGTATTACTGTATGTATATAGTTTAGGAAATGTTTTTACCCTTCTGATTATATTTCTGTTAGCAACAATTGTGAAAAGAGCTCATATAACCCCCAAAAAACATTAACCAACAGCATTTGCTGTTTGTTTTCTTTGTCCTACAGTTTAAAATAAATTAAAATCATGCAACATTAAAATGAAAAAAAAATGACACTTTAAAAAAAAAATTCTACTGCTATGGCATCAATACTTTTCGACCTATCAAATTATTTTATTTCTAGCCATCTGATTTAGGTAAATAATGCGAAGAAAAGCTTTTAAGGGTAGTCCCCTGTTTTATATATCAAAATTAACACATAATCGGCTATTTCTAACTGATAAAAAACATATGAGGCAACAATAGGGGCATCCTAATTAGGGAAAGTTATTCTGATCACTGAAGATATGTTTTTAATTTGGTTGGATCCGCTTCATTTTCTAAAGCCAATCTCATAATTTAATTATTAGATTTAGAAAGGTGAAAAGTCTTCAAAATCCAGCAGTTGATCCAATAAAGACATTTCAACATTGTTTTTTTCTAGCAGAATAAGGCAATTTGGCCAAAATAAATTTTCAGTCTTGTTTAGAATGTTCCGCAAGTATCCATGTGGAATTATTTCCCCATTAATCAATGATCACGTAGGATTAGTAACACGCTAAAACATGTTTATTCTAAAATAGTTCTCATTGTTTTGATCGCAGCTTGGCTCTTATATAATATACACATTTCAAAAGTGGAAAGAAATAATTTTTGGAACGTTACAATAAAAATAGCTAAATATGTTACAGGCAAAAAGAAGCATATTAAAAATATTTTCATAATGAGCTACGTGAAAGTGGGTTTATGCTTTGTTACATATTTATTTTATTACAAGGGAGATTCAGGGGTGTATTTTGGCTGGCTACTCACCAACTTCCATGGCCATTGTCCATTATGATGAGAGCCAAGATATGACGTCATATCCCGGAGCGGCATTGGAAGAATGCGCAGAGCCATGGAAGCCAACAGTCATCCATATTGTATTTAGCCAATTCAAAGGGAAATCGCTGATCTCTCCAAATAGCCCATGCGGCATGTGACTCACCAGAGAGCCTAATTGCCCAATAGCGCAATCTGCCCCTAGTCAGCAAAGAATCTGCCATTGGGTTATTTAGCTTTCAACTAAGTTCATTGGGGTTGGGTCTGCATAATGAATGTTTTCTGTAGACCCTTGGCACTCATATTCAGGCACTCAGCACAAAGAAGGCATGTAGTGTGAGGAAGAGGAACCTCATCAGCACGGTAGGTCAAGGGGAAGCCAAGGACCCTTTGACAGTGACCCTCTGCATATTATCTATCTACCATACCTAATGACATTAAAAATATCAACAAAAAATTACATTTTTAATCATTGTTGCCAATTCCTCGGATAAAGGTAAACAGTCCACATCACCATCTCAATATCTTGTCCTTGCAAATCTTTTTGTAGTTGTGTAAAAGTATTTCTTAGAAAAAAAAAAATTATATGATTATAATGGAAGCCATGGCTTTGAGCGGCACCTGGGTCTTGTTTAGTAAATAATTCGTGTAAACAGGAAGAACTTCGAAAGTTTACCCAAATAGCATTCAAGTTGAATAGTTTTAGATAAATTGTGAGAGCAGGAAAAAAATATTTTAGGCAAATATGAGTAACTGTAGTTATCGTAATAAATAGTACTCGAGAGGGTGTCCTCTGGCTCCCCCCAGTGGTAAGAGATTTAATGACTATGACTTGTCAATAAGGATAAGGGTTTGTGCTAAGGCACAGATGAATATATACCCCATACCAATGATGTTATTATTATTATTTATTATTATTTATTGTTTTATATAGCGCCGTCAAATTCCGTAGCGCTGTACAACGGGTAGACAGGACATAACAAGTAGTATGTAATATAACAAATTGACTAACAGAGACAACAGGTGAGAAGGGCCCGGCTCAAAGAGCTTACAATCTAGTGTACGTCTGTTGACGTTCAGTATTAAAGCAATGGCATCCTAACCGTGTCAGTAGCCTGGAGCCCTTCCATCTTTCTGGCTTAGGTGGCCAACATTAGGGAAAAAGAGGAGCCAACAACAATATAGTATTTTTCTCTATTATTATTATTTTATATAGCGCCATCATATATATTCAGCAGCGCTGTACAATGGATAAGCAGGACATAGCAAGTAGTATATAACATAACAATTTGACTTAAAGAAATAACAGGTAAGGGGGGCCTGGCTCAAATGAGCTTACAATCTAACACAAGTATGAAAATATAATAGATAAATTAATTAAATGGGTAGATAAATGAATTATTTTACGCTTTTTTACGTCTGCTTTCTTTTGCATATAATAAGACATGAGAATTAATGATATAATGCACAAGTCCTTTTTGCGGTGCTACTAATAACACATTCTTGTGGGAGATCATGTGTCCTGATATGTCTCCAGCGCTCGTCGTAGTGACCTAAAACATGTCAAGCCCCTCAGATCTGCCATCATTAGAACTCAAGGTTCTTGGCCTTTGTTGGTAAAAATGATAATAATAGAAGAACTTTTCAACAGCAACAACAAAAATTCTATTAAGGCTTATATCTGTTTGGCATTCGAATTAGGTTTACCGAAAGTCATACTGACCTAAATGATTAAATAACTGAATGCCTAAAACCCAATTTCCATAAAAATTTAAAATGGTTTCAGACACAAAGACAGACATCCTGCTACCATACAGGAGATACCCGCAAAACTTAAATCATGCTTGTAAAATAATTATATACGGTGATATAGCGTATACGCAGTGACGGATTTGTCGCCCCCTTTGTGGTTCCCGTCCTTAGAGGATCTCATATCCCTGGACCTGCAGCCCTTACCTCTACTGTGCGTTACATATTTGTCAATAAATGCAGCGTTAGAAACATCATTCTTAGTTGAATGCCCAAACCCTTCCCAAAAATATTTAACGTTTGTTTTATTCAGAACTTTGGGGACATTCCATTGTCATGTTACACAAAAGCAGGCGCTGATAGGTTGTTGCCATAACAGCTGAAAAAAAGCTTCCTGGGTTTCTGTGAGGTTTTTTTATATTTAAACTTTAAGAAAAAAATAAGAACATGCAGAAGATCACCACAACTGTGCATACGCAGAAAGAGGCAGTATATTTTGAATGTCTCCATCTTACCATCCAGCCATAGAGCAATTTTTAGACAATACTAGAATACAATTACTATATGCAAGCTGAAAGTATTGGCCTGAAGGGGACATAAGTGCAGGGCCAGCATGACTGGGCTGGCCATAAATTGTCCAATGTATCTTTTTAGGTGGTAGCCCAATAGGGACCCTTAGGGTCTGGCGTCAGTAAGGGAGTTGGCCATCTGAGGTATGGCAACTCAGTGGCATTAGCCAGACGGCTACATGAAGAACTCCCTATGGGATGGCCCCGGGGAGTTCACATCGGTTTCGCTTCCTATTGATGATCGGCAATGCCCATGTCATGGCATGCCCTGTGTTGGGTTCAGACTGACCACTTTTTCACAACTATGGAATATGCCAGTGCAGCGTTTTAAACCTTTTTACGACTGCAGACCCCAATGGATTGCTCAGTATGTCACCATACACCCTTCAACAGACCGTCAAAATCATCATCATTATTATTATCACCAGGTACCAGTATGACTTCAAAAGATGTCAATAGCTTGTTTTTAACTTTACATATGAACAGGCTGAAAGAAAAACGTAAGGATTTTATCGTACTTATTTGTATAAAAATGGCAAATCACAACTACATAATATAAGATAGCTACAGCTAGTGACATTTTTGCCGTTTTTATGCAATCAACACAAGAAATCAATGTGCAGTTGATTCAATGTCAACTTCTCTGCTTTTCATTGAGGTTCATTGAGAATTGTACTGGTTAATAACCTAATCTAACAACTTTTTTTTAATTATTGAGAGACCCAGTCCCATAGCCTCAGTTAAAACCCTCGCCTTAGTGCCTGAAGATCAACAGTTTCTAGCCTGCTATGCTAAATGGTAAAAGAAAAAAACACATTTTAGTTGAGAATTTTGCTGTAGACCGGGTATAAAAAAATGTGCTCCACTTTTAGATTATTTTATTACACAGAAATCTCCACTGCTCTGTCCTTAAATGGAACCATACTGCGGGCAAAAAAATAGTCAGAAGAAGGAAAAAGTAGTAATTTTCTATGTACAGTTTCCCATTTCTTGTGTTTGAACTCAGTTTGTTCTATACCTGCCTCTGGTGCACCTTGTAGTAGGCAATTTTGAGGCTTCATTTCTTTATGTTGAATTTTGCGAGTTAAAGGCAAGGGCATGCGAGTTCACATTGAACTGTAACACACAAAATTTTCAGGCACAGGCACTCATAAACCCTTGCAAACAACTGACGGATTAGTGCATCTGTGTGTTAGTATGCGAGGTCATGCTACTAGAGTCTAGTTAACCCTTTACTTCTTAGTTACTGGATTCATAAGTATTTAAATCATAGATGCCCGAGGGCCTTAACCAAAGTATCTCTTCTAGAAATATCAAGTGAATCTCCATTTTCCAGTTATTTTTTTCTTATTTTTTTTTTTTAAATAATAGGGCTTATCTGGAAAAGAAGTTTCCTGGGATACTACAGGACAGGAAGAAAAATATCCAGTAGCTTGGTTTTAGGAATATTTCTAGATCAAAATACATCCTGGACGTCAGCTGTCCGTAAATGAATCCTCTCTTCAGTGCATAAAATTATTTCATTGCAAACTTGGTGCAACTTTAGAAGGATTTGGACTTCTAAGCGGTTAGTAGGAGCTTCCAGGACCGGACTGATAACGATGAGACGGCCCTGGCGCTTGAAAGGTAGCAGCTGCCTGGATATGAGTGTCCGATACGCTATATTTTCATACTTGAAGATAGGTAAATTGGGAATAATTCAGCAAAGATTCACAATATCTGATATCAAATATGCACAATTCATTGTGTCAATCTCATTTCCATAATGATCATCATGAATTGCTCAATAGCTGATCATCACCTTCATTTATTAAGACTTTTTAATGGAGCTTGCCAGGATACCTTTCCTTGTAGGCAGCGTTGATCTTGTTAGACCCCTTGGAGATCTCAGAGGAATCCGCTGCCCTTGGGTTAAGATGGGATTTCTTATCTTAGTCTGGCTTTATTGACTTTTTTTTATGGACCTTCCAGGAGACCAAATGAGGACTCAAAAGCAAGGATTCTCAATACAGTATGGTCCTTAAGTGTCAAATGTCTCCTTTTTACAGGTTGCACAGGTTTCAAAGGATATTGGCCACCTAATAAGCATATGCCGGTAACCTGTCTCCTAGAACCCGTCGAGTTATTATTCTTCCACCCTTGACTCAGCTGCTTATGTGGTAGGTGAAGGAGGAGGAATCATCGGACAGCTCAATTTTTGAAGGCTATGCACCATTACCAGTGGAAACGTCGCCACAAACCAATACAGAAATGAAAGCCCCATTTATCTTCATGCACGCGAGTTTCTGGAACGGAATTACCAGATCCACTGAGTATCTCAAAATGTGCACTAAAAAACCTCAAAAGTGATCAAGATAAAATCAGTGAACTTGCAGAGAGCTCTTTATGGAAGATTAACTGAGCATGAAGCCCAATGTTATCGAAGGAAGCAGGGAGCATCATCTCCTAAATTAAAACCAACCATTGACATAATGTTACAAGAACTGTTGAATTATTTTATAGCGGCAGAGTTGCCGAAAATAATGCTTTTAAGTTAATGCAGGTATAATAGGCTACATTACATGTTTCTTTATTGCTTCTTTGCCTCGTTACATCCGTATGCTTATATTATAGGAAGGTATTTATGCTTGATGGAAGCCCTAATGGATCTCAATTAAAATTATGGGGTTTTTTTTATTTGTATATATTTTTTGTGGAGTTAAAATGTTTATTTAGAAGACAAAAAGTATAAAAGCTTAACTTATTCTGCCAGTTTTTCCCCATAAAATGTGTCCTGCGACCTCTCTTATTTGTACAGCTAATGTTTTAATGCGTTAATATCTGTGTCACCACAAAATGTTTACTCATGGCAGGAAACGTGAAATTCAAAACTTTGAGTTCACGATTGATTACAGGACACATTTTCCCCATGGTACTTGTAGCACGTATTTGTGAAACAACAAGAACATTAAGCCTTAACAACTCTTCTCTCTCTTATTTTTATAAATAAGATACACCATATGTTTGTTCAGACAGCAGTTTGTATTAACTCTTAACTGAATTCATTAACTAAAACTACCAGCAGCAAATGCTTTTAGCTTCTTGTTTTATCATACATATGTATGTATGTTAGAGAGAATGTGTACGTGTGTATGCATGAGTGTGACATGATAGAGAGAATGTGTACGTGTGTATGCATGAGTGTGACATTGTAAGTGTATGTGTTAGCATGAGTGTATACGTTAGCATAAATGTGTGGTTTATAAAGTGTGTGTTAGTGTGTGTGACAAGAGTGTGTGTGTGTAAGTTTGCGTAAGTATGTGAGGGCATGTGTGTAAACATGTGTCCGAGCCGGCCTTAAGTGTTCTGGGGCCCTGTGCGGACTACTCCTCTGGCGTCCACCATCCCCTTCTCTCTGCCCCCCCACTCTGTCCCTTCTCACTGCCCCTGTCCCTTCTCACTGCCCCACCGTCCCTTCTCACTGCTTCCGCCCCTGCCCCCATCCTCTGCCCCCTTCTCACTGCGCCCCCTGCCCCTTCACACTGCCCCCTCCTCTGCCCCTTCTCCCTACCCTTATTTACCTCGTTGCCGGAGTCCTGCGGTGGGAGCGGGAGGCGTCAGTCTTCCCGATCTGCTGCGGTGCACGCTTCACAGCTGAGCGCCGGCACCGCGACGGAGTCACGCAGAGTCCCTACCCGGGACTTAAGTTGAAACATCTTTTTTTTGTTTGTTTTAACTTTATTCAACATCCTCCATGTTAAATAAAGTTAAAAAAGACTTTATTTAATATGGAGGATGTTAAATAAAGTTAAAACAAAACAAAAAAACAATGCTTTAATTTAAGTCCTGGTCAGGCGCCCCTGTTGCCATGGCACAGGTCGCACACCCCTAAGGCCGGCCCTGTGAGTGTGTCTGTTAGTTATGGGGGGAAATACCCACAGATTATTTCAACATACTGGGCGCCAAGGCCAAACAGAATCTTTTTTTTTTTGTTGCAACATAGTAAATTTGGAAACACCAGCTCATTCATTCAGTTGGTTATTCATTCAGTTGAAAGTTTTAGTTACCGGTAACTACTCCAAATATTTAGAATATCAGTGTTACTGAATGTAATAAAGTTTATATGGTGCAGCTCTACAAGTAACTGGAATGTCTTGTAACAGGATCTGGACTTTCCATTTTTTTTACTTGGAACCTTCATTCACAAAATGGGAACATGGGAACTGCGTAAGAAAGAGATCCGAAAATATAGCTTGACATCTACTCTATGTAGTTTTCGGTCACTTCTTCTGAGACTTTTTGAAAAAGATTGACGCTACTAAAAGATTCTTCAAACTTAGTGCCGCAATTATCAAGGTTCTAGGGCATACATTTTAGGATTGTGTAGTTGGATATTTCAAGTGAAGTTCTACTGACCAGGTTCCTGTCTTTTGAAGGTGCCAGGAATATTCCGATGATGATGATGACACAATGACAATATCAGTATGGTGACGAAAGAGTAATACATCTGTATAGCCTGATCCTGAAGAGCAAGACTATAAAAGAGAGACAAGAGCATTAATTTGGACAAGACGGATATACTTACTGGAATGAAAAGATAAACATAAAAATAAGAAGACACTAAAAACAATCTGACTGTGAGTCATGCGCTGTATAATGAAAGACAATAAAAGGACAAAAGAAGCACTGACAAATAATGGTTATTCCTTTGCTATATTTCATTCTTGTAGAAGTACCCTTTGATCTCATGGATCTAGCATGTAAAATTTGGTACCATGCTATACATCACTCACGATTTTGGAACTTTAAAGGGTTAAACAGATAATTCTCGCCGTGAGTATATTCTTGGCTCTTGTTTTCTCCACACCATCAATTCAACTGAAAACCCTAACGTGTTAGAATGCAAACATTGTGGCCTATTTTTAACCCCTTCATGACAAAGCCCGTACATGTACGGGTTCAAAATGCATTGTTTTCACTGGGTTTAGGGACTGCCCATTGTCCTTAAGGGGTTAAACGCGCTCTAAGCGGTCTACCTTTTGACCAAAGGTTATATGTTACACGCTTGGAAGGACAAAATGAAATGTCATATTCAAATGGAAGATGTTACCCAAACAATAAGAGGGGTGGACGGCTTTGTTTAACCTCGGTTCAGTGACATTTACATAATAACCAACTCCCTGGCCTTCACGAAAGATGAATAATGTTTCCAGGGAAGCAGGCGGCTGACCTTTTGCCGTTAAACCGTCCTCGCGTTTTATGTCTGCCGCGTACGGAGGAGATAACACTACTTGTGGAGAAGTCGCGAGACATAAAAACCCAACACAATGCAGTCAGAATGAAACCCAGGAACGCTACAGATTTATAAAACCTAAATAGTAGACTTGGATGAGGGATCTTTGAGATATTTCCAGACAATTTTGAATAATTACTATTACTTGTGCATTTGTATTCGGGAGAACAGGAAAACGAACACAAATGTCGCATTTTTTATTGTTCAAACCCAATTCCGAATAAACGAATGTGGCGACAGGTAAACGGACAACGCTAGTGTCCCTGGTTCCTTCATCTTAGTATTCCTAGATTCTAATTTCCTTTTTATATATATTTTTTAAATTTTCAGTGCAAAATTACATATCTGTAATGAATATTACCCTTAGATCTTCTGTATTATGACTACCTAAAATTTCTCTATTGTAACAATTATCTAATTTTCCCAGATGCATTAAACGACTTACAGCAGAGTAAAATCAGAGCTGTCTGAACCAATCGGCCGCAATTAATAATAATTCTATTCCCTAATACATTGCAAATTAAGTATTATTATTTCTATAAAACAATCAATTGGTTTTCTTATACGTATTAAGCTTTAAAAGTTACTTTCGAGGAGCTGTGATCCGTGTCTCATTAAAGCCGACATTATCTGATGATTCGCCTGTCCCGAGGTTCTCTTCCTTCACACTTTCAAAGGCTGCGTGGTTCAATCAGCAACAATCAGCAACTTAACAACGGGGGAGAGATAACTTAAAGAGGAAGAGTAATGGTGCGAAACCGGAGAACATTATTTGCGTTCCTACGGTTTTGCTTACTTGAGTATATTGCTATAATGCCCTACCCCTTCTCGTGCTTTTATGTACTGGATAGCAAAAGTTTATAAAATGTTTGGGAAAAGTGATTGATCGGCTTAATTGTCTGATCACAACTGAAATATTTAAAATCCCAGACATTGAATTGACATTGGGTACGTTTTCTGTTCTTGTGAACGCTTTGGAATATATATTTTCAGTACATAGATGTTCCAATACAGGTCCTGCGCTTCTGAGTGCACAGCGGTTAATTTCCTAACCTCTTCAGGCTGTATTCTTGATGAAGTACATCTATCCTCACACAGACTTCATTGCTAAACATATAACTTCATGCTCCAGATGTGTATTACTGTTATTATGGACTGAGACAGAAATTATTTTTGTGTGTAAGGTTTTTTAGTAAATTGATGGTGTCACTGCTGAACGCGCGTAGACTATTGATAGATTGTTTTATAGTTTTATATTAGGGCCAGTGTTCCAAATATGTAATTTTGTAAAATAATGAACCCTATTTTAACATCGCTTTTTCCTTACGAGGCTTCTAAAGCATATTTCTGACTGCTGTAATGGAATCCTGTTTTCTGCTTGATCACTGGGTAGTTTTATGTTCCCATTTCAGCAGTAGCCTCACCCTCCTATAATTCACAATATATATTATATATAAAATAAAATACTGCGACAGCAGATCTAACACGCATTATATATAAAAAATAAAATACTGCGACAGTAGAT
>VKOC01034049.1:0-13468 GCA_009364415.1 Spea multiplicata | reverse complement strand
TATTGATGGCTTATGGCTGCTGCACAGGTTGCTGGCAGTTGTGGGGTTAATATTGATGGCTTATGGGTGCCGCACAGGTTGCTGGCGGTTGCGGGGTTAATACAGATGGCTTGTAGATGCTGCGCAGGTTTCTGTCGTTTTTTTCGCATTGTTTTCGGGTCGTTGTCCCTCCCTGTCCGTCCCTTTCATATAAATCCCGGTCTGTGAGCGCTCTGCCGTTCAGACCCGGCTCAGGAGACCAGTATGAATCCAGTCACCATCAGCCTGCTGCTGGGGCTCGTCCTGCACAGAGTGGCCAATGGACTGGTCGCGACGGCAGGTTAGTGAGAGGGGTGTTTATTATATACCTCCCATGTGTCCCTGTTATATTCGGACAGTCATTCTTTGGCTCCTAAATCCCCATGCACTTCTTTTCTCCTCTTCCTCCCCCCCCTGATGTCAGAATGCTTGGTTTGAGGGTATTAAAGGAGTCTACAGCCTACGAGAAAAGGGCTGCATATCATCCCTCGGAGAAGACTGGGGCCCTGGTTTCCTCTGTGGCCCTATGACTTTGGGGCACCCAACCAAAGTTTTCCACATGATGGGACTGAGAAGCACGTTTAGTGGTTCCCAAAAAAATACTTCCAAAGTGATCTGCAGTACAGTCCTGATTTTTGGGCACTGTCCCTCATAGTTGTCATGTGCCGATTATTGGATCCACTGAAACCCATCTGATGGTCCCAGGGAGCTGTAGAATCAATGAAGGTCTGCAGCACAGACCTCCATCACAGCTCCCACTTGCCCTCCTTGTGACGCACCTTGAAGAACCTCTTCAGGTAAGGTGAGTGGTCTCCTCCCTGACACTGGCTCTTCTCCTGCCTGCAGCCACACTACAGGGCGTGCTATCAATAGGCTACAAAGTTACCGAAAAAGTCTTGGTAGAACCTCAACAAGGTCCAAGTAACCTATAAACAAAAGGCCTTACATGCAGCACAATATGCTCCTGGAGCTGTCTGGCAACCTAATCGATCTTTTATCGTCAGCCCATGGAAAGGAGCCACCGCAAGCAACCGAAAAACAAAACAAAAAATAAAATATGATCTAAAAAACAATGGACCTGTTTGCTGGAGGACTAACGTCACCAAACCTGGATTGGAAGGTGACGCAATGGTATTGCATTTGTTCAGGTGAAAGGAAGCAGCCAATTCCCTTCTAAAATGCTGTTATTTATTTCATTTCAGCTACAAGACTAGTCTGCCCCGACATCAATAGTACAACGTGTCTAACACACGAGCCCATGCGCGATCAGTGCCTGAGTGACGGCTCCTGTCCGAGCATCAAGAAGTGCTGCTGCACCAAATGCGGGAGGAAATGCGTCTTTCCCTTAAAAGGTAATGGACAATGGCCAGACCTCGCGCGTATCTCTAAGTTATGGGGTTCCTAAGACAAGACCAAGACCAAGGGACAGGATAGAGGGGGGGCCGAATGGGGCCGAGTTCTGTGTTTCTCTGTTTATAAGCCACCATATTCACGAAGACACAACACATAACCTATACGACCAAAGACATCTATGGACGTGAAGTGGGAAGAGCCACCATCTACTCATACAACTTTTCATGGTAACAGCGATGGTGACCAAGCATGTCCATCACTGGTCCATCACTGGCTCCCAGTGGGAAGCTTTAGGAAGGTCCATCTCTAGCATGGACTTAATAATCCAAAAATGTTTTTTTTATATACATTTAAAGAAGAATTGTAATGTTATAATAGGTGTGACTGCATCCCATGAGAGTCTCAAGGATCAGCAAGAAGCTTAACTTCATGACCCTTGTGGCAACCAAAGTTTCAGCCATCACCGTTGGCTAAACATGAATTTATTGGGGGGTTTTTTCCCAGTGAAACCTGGACGATGCCCGCCATTAACAAAATGCCAGTTACCGTTCCCGGCACCGCCGAGATGTCAGAGTGACAACGAGTGTCCAATGAATCAGAAGTGTTGTGATTCCTGCGGAAAGAAGTGCACCGATCCCGTACCAGGTCCTACCTGAAAATACCTTCTAGCGTTATATCAAAATATGAACGTCGTATAATGTATATGGGGGGGAGGGGATTAGGGAGAGTGACAGCTGTGCTTGGCATCCCTGTCTCCGCAGAGGTCCAAGGAGTTTGCCCCAAAAGTGCAATCATAAGAATTGGAAACCTGGAGTGTCCTTCAGTGAGGTGCAACAGTGACGAGGAGTGTCCACCTAACCAGATGTGCTGCTCCAACCAGGAGGTACAGGAATGCGTGAGGCCTTCTTCAGGTACGAGTTTAATCAGATGAACACCGAATCCGCCGAAAACTTTATTTTGTTGAAGACGTCAAAATTGTCCGAGATTCTACACCATATTGTAGTTTCTCCAAGTCGTAAAAAGCCCCTTTCCTTGTTTAGTTTGTGAGCTGAGACGTCCTGGCTGCTGTCACTGATCACATAACATACTCTCTGTAGATCTAAACGCCCAAGACATCTGCCCCGCGCTTAAATCTTCTTATTGCCCCACGGGCGTATCCGATAAGTGTCAATCCGACAGCCAGTGCCCCAAAGGAACGAGATGCTGCTGCTCCAGCTGTGGGAGGACCTGTCTTACCACCAGAAAAGGTAACACTCAGTACTCAGGCTGTGCACGGTTACTCGGTCAGGCGTTAGACTCCGGGGAATAAGAGCCGCTAATGTAAAAACACCCACCATAAAATGTGTTTTTCCCCGCTTTTTCCCCAGTATTTCTTCTCCCTGCTTTCTTGTTCCCCGGTAATCGAGTTGGGGGGGGGGGGGTGCTTTCCACATGAATAGCTAGCTAGAAGTTCACCTGAAGGCCACGCTAAGCGCTCGGTGTGTTACCCAGGGGTCTTAGCTCACCCCACGCCGTAGCGTCGGCACAGAGACCTGCGAGTCTGCGACACAGTGGCAGGACTGGATGTAGGAGAGGTGAGCGCTGACTCCACTGTAACAAACTTATCACATGAATATTTGCGATCTCGTTACAGTGAAACCGGGACGCTGCCCCCCCCGATCCCCAGAGTGTAGAAACGTCTTCATGTTCCCAAAATGTGAGAGTGACGTGGACTGTCCGGATACGCAGAAGTGCTGCGACAACTGTGGCATGGCTTGTGCCGACGTCTTGCCAGGTAACATCACCCCTGGAGATGGTGCGCTAGGAGCGGGATGCGTCCTAAAGGGGCTCCCTGGCCTTCTCTGCTGGAGTTCACACCAAATAATAATTATACTAAATGATTATTATTATATAATAACGCTTTATTCACGTAAGTATTTGCCTCGTCCATCATTTCTGTTCAGGGATTGTTTGGCTGATCTGTATCGAGGTCTATCTGAGGGCTTCGCGGGGGAAATGTTCATCCTATGGGTAGAGTAGAGAAGAAAAAGCCACTTCTTAGGATGAGAGGAACCATAATTCCAAAATGGAACAGAGAGGGCCGTAAAGCTCTGGAATTCACTTCCCACGTAGACGATGCCCACAGTACTCTGGAGGCTTTTTACCTTTGACATTTTTAATGTTGTTGATCGAGGTTTCATTCTGAATGCTCCTGAATTCATGGCGTTTCTTTGTTTGCCCGCTGAGACTCTTCTGGAACTGAAAGGGGAAGAAGAGCACTGCGGCCCTCGTAATCTCCATATTAACGCTCTTACTATCAATCCGCACAGGGCCCGAGGAGCCGTGCCCCGGCTATGATATTAAAGACGCGGGGAGCCTTCAGTGTCCTTTCATATTCTGCACCAGCGATAGCGACTGCCGCCTGGATCAGAAGTGCTGTCTGTCTGATGAAAGCCAGAAGTGTGTGAAGCCCCAGCCCGGTAAATCTTCTCACCCCGTGGAAAGCGATGATTATTTAAGCAGCGGAACGTCGGCTAGCGCGATGTATAAGTGATGAGTTCGTTATCGGCCGCCGGCCATCTTTTATTTATCCCCAGTCAAGCCCTCATTTTTTTTTGTGTGTTGTTTAAATGTAAAGTTTTTGGCTATTACTCAGTAATGTACCTTCGGTGAACCTTCTGGACTCCCGGTCAGTTTCTACTTCCTACAGGGAGTGGTGCGCTGTCTGGCCACGCCCACTTCCCTCCCAGAGTCCCACCCCTAAGCGGGTCACCCATGCCACTACGTGAGGCTAGCTCTGCCACCACACAATGGTATTAGTCCAGAACACAGAGAGCCCCAGGTAGCCCACCCTGGGAAGTCCCCAGGTACGATGATTAGTCGGAGGTCATGGGTCATAGGATCCAGCGATCCTTCATATTAATTATCACATGAATGAATTATCACATGAATGAATTATCACATGAATGAATTATCACATGAATTAATTATCACATGAATGAATTATCACATGGCTTCGCCCCTCTCTATAGATGTTCTAAATGTGTGTCCTCCGTTTGATCCGGCGATCTGCCCGCTGGCCAGACCTGGACCTGATGAGTGCAAGACCGACGTCCAGTGTCCCAGAGACAAGAAATGCTGCTGCTCCAACTGCGGCTGGAAGTGCGTCCCCCCTGTCCAAGGTAAGCGATAATACCCTCGCTCCAGCGGGTATATCTGACATTTGCCCCAGTGCAAGTTAACATATAATAGCCCCAAGAGGGGTGTATGCAATTCATTGATTGCCAGAAACATACAGACAGAACCTCGTCCTCTTTGCGTTGCAGTGAAATACGGCCGATGCCCCCCCATACTGGCGAAGTGTAAAACGCCTACTCCGGCCCCAAAATGTAAGCAGGACAGTGACTGCCTTAACAAAAAGAAGTGCTGCGATATATGCGGGAAGAGCTGCTGGGACCCCGAAGAAGGTGAGGGGGTTTGGCTTTCTCTCCGTGAGGTGGGATCCTGGGAACCCGCGAGGATAATGGAAGCGCGTCTCCCGTGTTGCAGAGCCTTTTGGGTCTTGTCCCGACGCTGGGATCGCCGAGGCGACGTCTCTCCGGTGCTCCTCCGTCACGTGCAGCCGCGATGCGGATTGCGCGGCGGATGAGAAGTGCTGCGCGGCGCGGGGGAAACAGCAATGCCTCAAATCCCCGACAGGTACAGCGGCACGTTAATGAACATATTAATGCGCCTCGGCATAAACAACAAATTCATAATTATAATCATTTCCTATCAATATCTTGATTGATACATATATAATTCTATAATTATTATTCACTTAATCATTAATTACATCAGATTTATATAATTTATTATTAACATTATTAATTAAATTATTATTAAATCATTAGATATATTATTAAAATTATATATTAATTATTATTAAATTATTAATATTATTTAAATACTTAAAGGGCTGATATTATTGCCCCCAATGTCTTTGCCGAAAGGCCGGCGCCAGTCATTAACCGGTACCCTGAACGGCCATGACAGCTCGTAAACATATTGTTTCAGAATTCTTTCCATCGTATATTTGCTGCGCCCGAAATGTGGCCCTAACATCATCATCATCATCACAGTGCACCCCATGTTTACCTTTTCACGTGGTCCATTAGGTGACTTTGTGTTCCGTCGCTGGGTATTTGTGTAACTGAGCGGGGCGTTTAGAAGAATAATGGGGTTTATTTACCCCGTTTGATTTATAAAGCCGTTTCCTGCTGTTTCTATACACATTATCGGGGCTTTTAGGGCCGTAGAACCCTGCGATCCCCTCATACCCAGCAAACAGTCTGACCTCCTAGAAAAGAGGGGTATCAGTGGATGAGAGAGGGGGCGTCAGGGAAGGAGAGAGGGGCGTCAGGGGAGTGAGAAGAGGGGGCATCGAGGGAGGAAGAGAGGGTAGCAGGGGAGGAGAGAGGGGTATCAGTGGATGAGAGAGGGATATCGGGGGAGGAGAGAGGGGTATCGGGGGAGGAGAGAGGTATCAGAGGGGGAAAGAGGGATTTCAAGGGAGGAGAGGATATCAGGGGAGGAAAGAAGGCTATCAGGGGACGAAAGAGGGGTATCAGGGAGGAGAGGATATCGGGAGGAAAGAGGGACATCGGGGGAGCAAAGAAGGATATCAGTGGAAGAAAGAGGAATGTTGGGTAGGAGAGAGGGATATCCTGTTCTGACCGCTGACGGGTGGAAGCTTTGCTACATTTCTGGCGGGGTTACAGGAAACACATTGAGGGCTTATGGGGGAAAAACGATGACACTGACAGCCGATTCATATACATAATGTGAATATCATCCACACGAGTAACACAGACGTTTCTCCAGACATTCATTTGGTAAAATAAACGCTGTCTTCTCCTCCTCCAGAGGTAACCACTGTTTGTCCTCCATCGAAGGCCATAACGTGTATCACGGGGAAAGCACAGAGCGACGACTGTCGGAGTGACGCCGATTGCCCCAAGTCAAAGAAATGTTGCTGTTCGAGCTGTGGAGCCAAATGTGTCTACCCTATAAAAAGTGAGATAATGATTGGTATCCCGGCATCGTTCACTGAAGTCTCTTCATCAAACCTGCGAGACATTTTAATAGCCCTCGGCAGGGACTCACTAATGACATCATAGTGGTCCTCATGGAAATCGGGACCTCAAGACATAATGTATTAAGTCACCTGTATTCAAGCAGGGATCCCAGCTGTGATATAGCAGGGAGAAAACCTCCAATCAGGGTGCACAGATATTATTAAACCATGAGAATCTGCCCATTTACCCCAAGACCTGGGGCAAACGCTGACCATTCCAAGAAATGATCCTTAAACATAGACTTCGTGTTCCACACTAATCCTTTCTTTTTAGAAAGCCCCGATTTACACCGTGTTTTAACTCCTTAGGGACAAGATAATGTCCTGAACCTTGTATTGGGAACTGGGAATTCGCTTGCGTGCTGCCATTTTGGCATTGGCTGCCCCGCAGCGTGAGAGCGCAGCACTTCCACCTCACTTTCTGTGTCTGGACACTAATGGAGCCTAATAGGTCGTTTTTCAGAGCTTCCGTCCATTGAGTAAATTCAATAGTCCATGAACAGGAAGCTACTGTAAGACAGGAAGTGATGCAAGAAAGTAACAGAACATTTGCTTCATGCTGAAAGTCAATTCAGGCAAACACTTACACGCATATGAATATTATAGGTGTTTATTTTCTTACACGAGTTTAGTAAATTTACGAAATTAGGGTAAATTTACTAAACTTGTGTAAGAAAATTCACAAATATGTGAATTTCATTTTCTTTCGATTTTGGCGTCTCTTTCAGGAAAAGCAGGCCGTTGCCCACTTGTCCAGACCATCTGTGCTGCTTTCCCCTCGGACCCACAGTGCGACACCGACACAGACTGTCCCGGTGATAAAAAGTGTTGCGATATCTGCGGCAGGTTCTGCAGTGACCCTGAACCCGGTAACGTATGATCCTAAGAAGACAGAGAAAGGAGACCGGGACAGCCTTAGGTCTACAGGACCAGAGGAGAAGACCTTAGAGAAGACAATTGCCTTGTTCTAAAACTGGGCCTTTCTAATGTAAAAATATTTTCTAGTCGGGGTGACCATCCAACATCTCCAGTGCTCGTGGTTTCTGAGTAGTTGGCTTCTAGTTCTAAAGTACCTGGGGCCATCAATCTTCTCGGGACATCATTGAGCTGCCAGAAGCTATTAAAGCATCCTCAACGGTTAATGTTCTCCGGTGTATATAGTTGATGAACAATGTGTTTTCTCTGGGGTTACTGATGCCCCATTTATCAACTTATTAATTTTCTCCATCATTTCAGGTTATTGAGCTGTTTTTTCTAGCGTCTGCAGTTATTGAACAGTAAGTTTGTGTCTGGTTTATGCAGAGCCAGCAGAGGCCTGTCCAGCGGTGGCCGAGGACGCCGTGCCATGCGCGTTACAGAGCTGTAATAACGACGATGATTGCACAGAAGAGGAAAAATGCTGCACCTTTAAGAACAAAAGGCAATGCCTGCAGCCCCCACAACGTAATTATGACCCTCACAATAATAATAATCCACAACTGTGGACACAAATATCTAGTCCCTCTAGAGCAGGGATCTCCAAACTCGGCCCTCCAGCTGCTGCAGGACTACATCTCCCATAATGCTACCTTCAGCTAAGGGGCTGGCTGAGGAGTATGGGAGATGTAGTCCTGCAGCAGCTGGAGGGCCGAGTTTGGATATCCCTGATCTAGAGCTTGGCCATGTCCACAAGTCTCCTGTCCATCAACAGATAGACAATGTCCAGTAGCATGAAGTCCATCTACAGACTCAACAAGTGTATTAATACGGGGGTCCATCAGGAGACAAACTGTAGGTCGACTGTAGTCCATTATTAGGAGGTCCATCTACAAACGAACCATAACGGGTTGATCTGCACCCAGTAGCCATTTCATCAGATACTCCTCTCCAACCCCTACATGACAAGAACGTGGTCTCCAAGTTGAAGGTTCTACACCAGTCCTCTACGTGAACAAGTCGAGTCCTCGAACCCCTTTACCATGGTGTTTTTGGCCACTTGTTGTATAATGTTTATCACCCCATTCTCTCTAAGCTCCATAGACAATATGTGAATATCCCAGGAGCCCAACTGTGACCAACTGTGGTGCAATAATCATACCACGGTCCGAGGCGCTCCATGGATCAGGTGTCTTCTCCACCGTAATGTTTGATCAAATGATACCGAAACCTTTCTTGTCACAGCTTCATGTTTTGTACGACTTGGTTACTTGCGTGAGTGGGTATCGCTGACTTTTTATATCGGCCGCTTGAAGATGATCAATTTGCAACCTGGTCATGACAGACGGTCTGTCCATTAGGAACAAGTACTATCAATGAGAGATTTATCACCTTTTTACTATCTTTATTTCTGTGGTTGCCTAGAGGAGATCGGTATGGGGGGGGGGGGGTTAGAGATATCCATATAAGAAGCTGTTATTCCATTTAATTATTATTAATTATCTTAAAATCACGAAAATAATATTCCGCACCCCCCCACAGAGACGACGTATGTGGCCGTGAAGGAAGTCTGTCCATCCTATCACCCCTTCAGCTGCATACACAAGAGTCCAGAACCCGATGAATGTCGTAAGGATGACGAATGTCCTCGTTCCCAAAAATGCTGCTGTTCCCAATGTAAATTAAAATGTGTGCCCACTGACAAAGGTAGGAATCCAGTATTAATACGCAATATATAGCCATTCTTAACTCATAGTGGATATTACTTTGGGCTCCAGGGATTGTAATCAAGCTGGTGATCCATGCGTATCATCCCAAAAATGCCACCAACCTATCTTATGGCCCGTTGCTGGGTCCATTACTTAGGAAGTCGCCAGATTGACCTTGCGGACTGTCCCCTGCCTACGGAATAACACTTGAGCGTCTTCACGGCCCATTCTCCATTAACCTCTACCCCCTGCCGGCTCATGTAAGGGATATCTCCGTTGCAGTGAAACCAGGGCAGTGTCCGAGAATATCTCCGTTCTGTAAAGGAACCGAACTGAGGTGTAAAGGTGACGGAGACTGTCCCGGAGAGCAGAAGTGCTGCAATATCTGTGGCTGGAGCTGCAGGACCCCAACGCCAGGTAGCCAATATCTCTCTCCCTACTTGGTGGCAGCGATGGGATCCCTTCCAGTAAATGTGCTATTAGCCGTACTTTATACTGAATGATCTTCACAAACTAGGAAGAGGTTCACATCTACAGATGGTTGTTTATTTTTTTAAAATTTAGCGATCTTTATGTGAAAGACTTCCGAGTCACCAGAAAGTTAAAGCACAGCGACGAAGTAGCGCTTTCCGTAAATTTGAGTTAAAATAGGCCATGTACATGGACCAGAAACCCAGCCGCTGGAGGCAACGGTCTTAACTTCTTGTTCTGCATCATTATTCCTCTCCACCCCATCACACTTCTCAAGTGTCTTTCTTCAGGAGTGGTAGTCCCTCCTTGGAACCCAAAATCCCCCCCCCCTATTTTGAAGGAGTTCAGGATGTTTGTCACCCATTCTTCTGTGGTTCTAGTCTCTTTCCCCCGTCTTTCTTTCCGGTTGGCTATTTGGATATCTTTTTCATTGTCTGTCTATACAGATCCCGTCGGGACGTGTCCAGAAGTAAAGAGTCCAAGGAGACTGTCCTGCAGGGATTCGTTCTGCGGACAGGACGGCGACTGCTCAGTTGATGGAAAGTGTTGTCGTACGGCTATGGGGCAGGACTGCGTGTATTTCCCTCCAGGTAACAGAATGTTTGTTATGGGGGCCGCTGACCCGTGTGTTTATTACACGTCTGTCTAGTGTCTCACGTCACCGTCACAGCTTCTAGCAGAACTAAATATATCAATATATGGAAACATTACAGTAAAAAGTAAGGGACTCTTTTACTTCGGGGGGGTCGGGGAACTCAGGCAAAAGCTGGAGAGATAAGCCCCATCCAACCAATCTCCTGTCCTGAAGTTCTCTACCATCTCCTCTCCATCCTCACAAAGGCTGCCCGGACCAATCAGCAACAATCAGGAACCTTACAAGAAGGAAGGGATAACGTAACACATACGAGTGGGCTTCTAATACATGATGTCTGGCTAATCAGAGGATCTTTTTGTTTCTGCTCCTATAGTGCGACCTGCGTAACATGTCTAATGGCGCCGATGTCCTTCCCCGGTACTGAAGAGTAAAGGATTGTGGGATCGAGATCTTGTGTTTACCCTTTCGCTGCCGGAGTGCTGAGACACACTCGATTATTGTGAAGCTCAGTTCTGGAACTCTAGTAAAGTACCCGAAAAATACATCATGAGATCGGCATGTAAATAATGATATGAGCGGTCAGCATGTGAAATGAGTAAATGCGTCGCGATGGCCGGACGTCTGAAGGCAATAAAACTCAGCTCTTCTAGATATGAAAACAAATCCAAAAAATAGGTATTATTTATATAGGATCAAAATCATTCTACATTGTCCACTGTACCGAAACCCCACGTGGCCTGTAGGCGTGACGCCTTGGAGGTCATTTCTTCATGGTGAATGTAAATGTCTCTCACAATCATTAGATCATGAAGGTCTTACAGAGCTGTCTTATGCCATTGGGGTCACATAGTAGATTTGGAACCTTTCAATCTACTATATTTCAACCAAAAAGACACTATTTTTTGGTAGAAGTTTAATTAAACATTACACATTGCTGTCATAAGCATTCATCTGGTGTGGGCAGGACACTGAGATGGGACCTTGCAGGCAGCAGGACACTGAGATGGGACCTTGCGGGCAGCAGGAGACTGAGATGGGATCTGGCGGGCGGCAGGAGACTGAGGTGGGATCTGGCGGGCAGCAGGAGACTGAGGTGGGATCTGGCGGGCGGCCAGGAGACGTGAGGTGGGATCTGGCGGCCAGCAGGAGACTGAGGTTGGGATCTGGCGGGCGCAGGAGACTGGAGGTGGGAATCTGGCGGGCGGCAGGACACTGAGGTGGGACCTTGCGGGCGGCAGGAGACTGAGATGGGACCTTGCGGGTAGCAGGAGACTCAGATGGGATCTGGCGGGCGGCAGGAGACTGAGGTGGGATCTGGCGGGCTGCAGGACACTGAGATGGGATCTGGCGGGCAGCAGGAGACTGAGGTGGGATCTGGCGGGCGGCAGGACACTGAGGTGGGACCTTGCGAGCAGCAGGAAGCAGTAAGAGCATCCAGATAATTAGCAGGACAGATGCCAGAGAGGACAGCATGCAAAATGAAGGTTGGTATAGCCGGGGTAATAGACAAAATACAGAAAGGTAACCAAAAAGAATAATCAAAGTCCAGGTCGAAAGTCAAATTCCAGGCAATCCAATTAAGCAAGGGAACCAGAAGGGCAAAATCATTTCATAGGCCAAGGCTGTGTGTGAAAGCCAGCGGGAAAAACAACACTGACTAACACAACAGCCCCACCAATCAATGCCAAGAAGCAATGCGCCGTCCAAGGAAGCTGGGAGCGCTCCTGCGTATGAAGGCGCTTGGTCACCAGACAAGCCACAGGTGTCTCAGAAGACACAAGGATGACAGGAGACATGGTGGCACAGGCAGAGCCTTCTGCTGCTATTTCATGCCAAAGTCCAACTAAAACCGGTGGACAGATCATCATCTTGGAAGATCACCCCCAGCATGGAAATAACCCTACACTTAAGTACATGTACTTGGATTCTGTAATTCAAGAGTTCTACAGGGTCCAGCTTCCATCACCATACCCTACTTAGGTTATAATTGGTCAAAACAAGCCGCCTACAACTCCATCTAGAAATATTTTGTTGGTTGTTTTTTTGCACCTAAAAACGTTTAAATGCGTGGGGGTTACTTGATGTATCTGCTTCCCAGTAGTGAAGAGCGCATTCACTAACCTGGGAGGTTGCAGGAGAGTTTAACATCTCTATTACCGGTATATCTGCATTATAAAAAAAAAACTAACCCCGATGAGCTTCCCCTACGGGAAGTGGCCAGGCGTGGGACCTAGTGGCCGTTTAATAAACCATTCGCCACCAAAGCAGCTGTGCTTTTCAACAAAATGTCATATTTTTTTAACAATTTGCCTTCTTCTAGGTGGACAGCAGGAGCCAGAATTTAGGTAAAAGTCTCATAGAAGGTTCCACAACTAATTGTTGGGTTTCAAAGACTATAATCTTCGTGGACCGTTAGCCCAGACCGTCCAGGTCTCTGCAGATCTCCAGAGTCCTGTAGGATGTCCCAGAGGTCCTGGATTCCACCGCCGGCAATTAAATGTCATTTTTCTCAATCTAGGGGGACTCAGAACCCGTAATTAAGGGACGGCCAGCCTGTAATTTCTGAGTTCCTCCTTACACCAAGTGCACTCCATATGTTGGGTCTTCACAAAGCTCCAGGGGTATGAGAGGTGGAAACCTTCACTGTTAATTATAACGTTCCGACGTCCACAGAGTGCAGAGATCCCATCTGCTCTCCAGAAATGCGAACGGTCCATAGACATATAAACGTATATATATACATGTATGTAAATACTTCTTTACTGCCACGGACGCTGACAATGCCTAGGAACACGCAACGGCCATGATTTTATTGTAAAGGTATTTGGAGATTTATTTCGGTACCTGTAGGCATATCAGCCTCATATTGTATTAAATGCACAAACCCTGAAAAGCACATAATGATATAGTGATATGTAGAATATATATATAAGCGGACGTCTTCCTGGTTTCTGATTGCATTGAACGTTACGTTTAGAAGAATTCACAAGGAACCACCTCGTGCCGCCTGTGTCTAGGTACGGGGGCCTGAATCTGACAGGACTTTAAGGACGGAAGAGGCGAGAAGAACCCAGACTGAGCGGTGGACGCTAGAGGTGAGGAGTCTTGTAAGAGGTGAGGAGCGCATGCAACAAGTGTGGAGGCTGTAAGGACAGGAGTACAGATGCTGAGTTGCGGGGAGTGGTGATTGGAAAGGAGTTCTTATGATGAGTGGTAGGGAGCACAGGCAGTGAGTGGTGAGGAGAGCAGATATTGAGTGACGGGGAACACAGAAGTTGAGTTGTGGGGAGTACGGAAGCTGAGTGGTAGGGA
>VKOC01034047.1:0-16739 GCA_009364415.1 Spea multiplicata | reverse complement strand
ATTACTGTATACAGCACTGGGGGTTATATTACTGTATACAGCGCTGGGGGTTATATTTCGAGACGCCCGAGCCGTTTCTTACCAGTGCCCCGTAGGGGGGATGAAGTAAATGCAGCTGTGAATACGAGAGTCCGGGATCCGGCGTTTCCGGTTGACGAGGATTTCTTCTCTCAGGTACTTCTCGTACTGTTCGTGAATGAATTTAATGATCGGTTCCCAGCTAGGAGAGGGAGCAAAACAGACAAAGAAGCTGAATTCTTTATTCACAGGACACAGCGAGGAGATCCCGGAGGATTCCTCTTCCCATAACTCATGTGTCAGGAACATAATAGCGCGGCTCTTCTATCAGCTCCCCGGCCCTCTCCATTATCGTCTGAACGCCTCCGATACCTCGATGCACCAAGATACCCGGATGGCAAATTGTCTGACGGAACCCAGCAGGGGTGAAATCTGAGCCTGGCGTGGCTGGCAGGTCCTGCATGCGTTGGGATTTCATGTCTGAGGCGACCATGAAGCAGAACGCGGGGAGCGAGCCGAGCGGCCCGGATACCTC
Source organism: Spea multiplicata (assembly GCA_009364415.1). Taxonomy (NCBI): domain Eukaryota; kingdom Metazoa; phylum Chordata; class Amphibia; order Anura; family Pelobatidae; genus Spea; species Spea multiplicata. The sequence goes on along the minus strand of VKOC01034047.1, from coordinate 16,186 downwards.
TGATACCTTCCAACGATGAACATTACCGATACATCATACAGCCAGGGGTTTGTGATAGCGAAGAAATATTAACCGCCGCCGGTTACCATGAGGAAGCCATCTTGTTATCTTGCCGTTCAGTTATATTTACCAGTTTTGGTTGTTGATCTGATCTCCGAATCCCGGAGTGTCGATCACGGTGAGTCTCATCTCCACCCCTCGCTCCTCGATGACTGCCACGACAAGGAAGGGTCAATTAGTGACGTTTAACGCCATGCCAACTGCCTCATACCCCACCCCCTGGGGGCAACTCATTGGCGGTCCTGGGGTATCCGTGGCTCTTGGCGTTCCCAGCCCTGGCCGGTAGAGATGAAGAAGCCGACTCACCTTGGCTGACCTCCTTGAGTTCCATGGTTTTTGGAATCCCAGATCCTGGTGATTTCCGGATAACTTTTGATTTGAAAAGTGTGTTTACCAGGGTGGATTTCCCCAAACCGCTCTGCCCTGAAAACCGTAACGGGGAAAAACCAAACAAACCATAAATATATAAATAAATAAATATACGAGCCGTGCGATAGAGGAGACGAGGCTATACTGGGAAACAGAAGTGGAACCGGATTGTGTGCCGGGAATTCGTTATTTTGAAATTAAATTTAAAATTTTGAAAATAATTATAAATAAAAAAGGGAAAAATTCACTTCCTCCTTCCCTCTCTGCGCTGACCTTAGACACTAGCGGGGTAATTAAAATATTGCCCCTTTCTGCAGAAATACACAGCTTTAGGAAATAAAATATTTTTATGATATTGCCCGTTTTATAGCCGTAAATGTATTGATTTTTTTTAATTTAAAATTTTGAAAAAATGAGGGGCGGGATTAGAAATAAAAAAATAAAATCTGAATATTGCAACAAAACCCCCCCCCCAAAATGAAAGAAAAAAATCAAAACGAAGATTTAAAAAACAAAACGGATGGAGAACCTGAGATGTTGTTTTACGAGTCTCGGCATTTTGTTTATTGTTTTAAATAAGACTACCTGAGACCCCCAGCCATGTGTCCACCTGCGACCCCCAGCCACGTCTCCACCTGAGACCCCCAGCCACGTCTCCACCTGAGACCCTCGGCCATGTGTCCACCTGAGACCCCCAGCCACATCTCCACCTGAGACCCCCGGCCATGTCTCCACCTACGACCCAGCCACTTCTCCACCTGAGACCCCCCGCCACGTCTCACCTGACACCCCCGCCACGCTCCACCTGAGACCCCCAGCCACGTGTCCACCTGAGACCCCCTAAACTCTCCGACTTCCTTTGCGACACACACCTACCACCATGATGTTAAACTCAAAGCCGCTTTTCATGGCCTTGCGTCTCATTTGGTCGAGCACGGAATCGATGCCGACGTAGCCAAAGGGCTCCCGTCCGGGGTCTTCGGCCACCTGGGGGTCCGTCACCTCCTCTGGTGGGACGGGGGTCAGCTCCTCCATCTTGCTGCTGTCCGCAGGAGCCTTGTGGATTTGATCTGAAAACGGAAAGAGGAAGACACGGTGAGAAGAGAAAGTAAAAAAAAGAGAAACGCGAGGATCTTGAAGACTTAACCCTTTCAGCGCAATAAGATTTTGAGACGTAACCCTTTTTAGAGCCTCCATCGCGCAGGGCCACATGGAACACTGGTCATACTTCGTTTTAATAATAAATCATTTTTCGTGAGTCATGAAGAGGTTAATTCTCTCCTCTTCATCCTCCGTGCAGCAGGAATATTCCAAGGGTTAAATTGTCATACGGTTTAACCCTTTAATGGCCGGCGGGCACATGCAGACCCGGCTCATCGCCGTACGGACCATGGAAAGTATGGCCGGAGGAAATTTAACCGTTTAAATACCCCAACCCAGGGACCGATTCTCATTAATTCCTGTAGCCAACTATAGTACGGCAGGTGGTCGTCTGTCTGTCTGTCCGGCGTGTCCCTTATATACAGATCAACCCTTACAAGAGGGCCGCCAGCCACGCTGGGAAGTGCGTTTATATAAGAAAATAAAAATTATACTTTTGCTGCCAAATAACAAAAAAAGCTGATTTTTTTTTTAACCCCGCAAATCAAAATCTGGCTGGGGGTGAAAGAGTTAAAAAAACAAAAACAATAAAACCCCCCCAAAACTCGGCTAGAATGCAGATAGAATGTCGCCAACGGCTTCGGAATGACAAAAGTGTCGATTGCGATGCTCGTTATGCGCGAGGGATAAAAATAACGAGAGGTGAGAAGAGAGAGGGGCCGCCTTATGGAGAAGCTGCAGTAGAGGAGACGCGCGCGGGGGGGGGGGGGTTCACGGTGCGCGGCAATGAGAAATTCATTCATCCGTCACCGTTTTGGCCTCGTTATATTGAGTTTCAGACATTCCAGCCGTTGGGTTTGTTCTCAAAGAAACCAGAGGGGGGAAAAAATGATGCAATAAATAAAATAAAATAAAAAAAACTAAAATACAAACCAAATAAATATTTTAAAAAATCACTATTTGCTTATTAGGGCATTTTTAGATTTTTTTTTAAAAAAGAAAGATATTTCCACGTCGGTCCGGGAGAAAATGGTCCAAGTGAGTCTGTGATACTTCGGAAACGCGATGTGGAATCCTAAGAGCTTTCAAGACATCTGAAGAGACCTCGCGGGTCTCCTGGCCATCTTCAAATTTATCACAAACTTCGCTAACAAAATTCCACATTTCACGATTTTTAAACATTCTTTCATGAATTGAATTGAAAGTAAATGCGATGCAAGCTTTAAAATCCCAAATGTGGTCTTATCGCCATGGCGACCAGCGGAAACATCCCGCTATTTCGTTTCCGTGGTTATAGCACGTCTGAAACTTTTATACTAAGGAAACCCTCAACCCATCGTGTCGTCTACATACCGATTGGTTGCTATGGCGATAACATCTCTTTTCAAGCTTCCTTTTTTGGGATTTTTAAACAACCATCATTTTTTGGAGGATTTTGTAGATATTTAACCCAATTGTCTTTCAGGTTTTATTGACCATATACGATCTATCAACGTCACAAAATATAGGGGGATGGGTACCCGAGGGGGCCACGGTGGCTAACGTTCCATGTCTGCTAACATAGCTGCTTCTGTTTTAAAAATAACATCTAATTTGGGTGTTTTTGGTTCTTTTTCATTAATGTAAAGTTGTATTTATGACAAATCTGTTTTGAGTAATTTTTGTTTGTTTTAAAAAAAATTCATGGCTTTTTTTTATCATTTTTGTTGTTTTTTTTAGTTTTCCTTATTTTATGTGATTTGTTTTATCCAACTAAATGACGTAAATTATTTAAAAAGATGGGAAAAGTTCCAATTTCTAAATCTAAAAATTCTAAAGATGGCGGCGGCGGCGGCTTTTGCCCTAAATCTGGTGATGACGTTTAATGTGAACGGTCTGGCCGGAAACTTCCGTTTCTTTGTGTTAAATGCCCCAAAAGAAGAGGCTACAATGTTTCTTTTTTTTTTTAGAAACTGATTTGTAAGCTCTGTGAGCCGGGACCTCCTCACCTCTTATTTCTGTAATTATGTTATATATGTCCGGTCTGCACATTGTACAGCGCTACGGAATATGATGGCGCTATATAAAATAATAATAATAAATAATAATATAAATAATAATAATAATAGTAACAAATAATAATAATAATAATAATAATAATAAAGCCAAAACCTTTCAGAATCTGTCTTAAACCTTAATCAGTCGTTGGTCTCGTCTTAGATTCAGGAGCCGTCTGTCTATCCCGCGCATGTTTAATACCCTCACTGTATTAGCCTCTACCACCTCTGCTGGGAGGCTGTTCCGCTTATCTGCCACCCTCTCAGTAAAGTAAAACTTCCTTACACTCCATCCAAACCTCTGACCCGCTGTTGGCAGCCATCGCCCGGGATGCCCCCAACGCGAATTCTGGTGCGTTCAGAAGGATCGTTGCGGGTCCGCTAATCACGGATCCTTCCGGTTACTCATCCTGACTCACTGAGTGAGGAACGCGACCAGAAAACGTGAGTCTAAATCTCTGCCAATCACTCGATACTCATGATGACGGACGGTGAATCGACAGCGATTGGCGCGGCAGCCCCGGTTAGATGGTCCGAGGATACAGGATTTTGGAATGAAGGGGTTAAAATGTATCTTTTTTTCCTGAATTCATTCATTCCGAGGGTACCCCCCCCCCCAACCACCACCACCTCTCATCCTCCCCTCCAACGCGCTCTAAAACACATACCTTCTTTCTATTAAGGGATAAGAGGTAAGGGGATGAATGGCGAAGCCCCCCGTCCCGGTCACCGCGGTCGCCGGATGGAGTCACAAAGTACCCGGACCTTATGGTGAGCGAGCTGGTCTCTCTCTCATCCTCTCGCTCTCTCTCATCCTCTCGCTCTCTCTCATCCTCTCGCTCTCGCTCTATAGAAGACTCCCCACAGAGATGACACAACAAAGACCCTACGTTACAGGCACACGTGACTTGAATTGGAAATCGTAACCCTTTCAGGGCAAAGGGAGTCCGCGGCCAATCCAACCCCCCCCCCCCAATCTCCTCTCATACCCCTCCACCCCGGGCAGATGTCTGAAAAGGAGAGCCCCGCTTTGAAGATGAATAAGAAAGCTTTGTCGGCGAAAAATACGAGCATCCGCAGTCACAACAGCAGCCATGTCGGCTTCCATCTCCGCCGCCGGCCGTTCCACCGGCTCCAATTCTTTTTAATCATTTTTTACTTTTTGAAGAAAACCTGAAGTTTCACCTTAGAAAGTCCATTCGATTCTCAGACCGAAGTCCCTGCCCCCCCCCCGGGAATAATTTATATTAAACGGAAAAAAAAAACTAAATTCTCCAAATTCGGGAGAGAAAATTCATCGGTGAAATGAGTCAAGGTGAGAATGTGAAAAAGGACCTCAAAACCCACCGAGCTCCAGAAGCTTCCGGAAGGAAACAGATGCTGCTGGCGATACGGCGTACAAAAAGAAGGGGGGGGATTTTTGGACGGAAAATGCCGTTATTGGTACCTGCCTGGGAAACGCTTGAGAAAACGGATTAATTCAGAAATTTTATGGAAATCTGTAGGATTTTACCAATCTATGCAGTTCTGAGCCCTTTTTTTTAGGAATTGTGTCATTTCTAGGTATCAGTAATTGTTACATTTAACGAAGTTGAGATTGCTGGGATCAGAACAGATAAAGGAGACTTAATGGATAAGTAAGAGTGCAGAGAGGTTTATCGCAGGCCATAAATCTCACGCAAGCTGATTGGTCAATCGCCTGTGATGCTCCTGGGCGGAGCTATCATTATGTATATAAAACACACAAGGCAGTGACTGGAAACCCAAAAATGTAATAAAAAAAATTACTGTTTTTGGGGTTTTTTATACCTAATTAAAGGTATTAAAGTTTTTGTGGTTGACGCTTAAATCCGATGAAAAGCTTTATAAAAGATCATCAATGATTTATTTTAAAACAGCATGGAGATGAAACGGTCACCTGACACAATGTAACTTTTATTATCATCAATAATAATGATAATAATAAAATAATAATAATGATAATAATGGTAATAATAATAATAATAAAATAATAATAATGAATAATAAAATAATATATGGTAAATAATAATAATAATAATAAAATAATAAATAATGTGATATTATTCATTATAATAATAGGCCAGCATGAAGATGAAACTTTCACTTGACAATGAAATGTTTATTTTACTAGTATATAATAATAATAAAAATAAAAAATAATATAATAATAAAAATAAATAATAATATAATAATAATAAAAATAGTAATAATAATATAATAAAAATTAATAAAATTATTAATAATAATAATGATAAAATAATAATAAAAATATATAATAATAAAAATTATATACCGGTAATAATAATAATTCATTATTATTCATTATAATAATAGGGCAGCATGAAGATGAAACTTTCACTTGACACAATGTAACTTTTAATAATAATAATAATAATAATAATAATGCAGCATTCCGGAAGAAAAGTTCAGCCGACACAATGTGATTTTTAAAGCCCCCTTGATACGTGGATTGTGACCCTGCTGCGGTGGGCGGCAAATACACCAAACCGGCGACCCCCTTTCGAGTGAGAATGGCGGGTACTGAAAGGGGTGGAAGGACGTTCTCTGCCCAGACAAAGGACTCGGGGGTCTGGGGCGCAGACGTTGTATAAACTCTCAGCACAATGGCTTCGCTGCCGGGTATACAGACTCACCGCAAGGGGTTAAAAACAGGGGTACCATTAAAAGCCCCCCCTCGGTTGGTTGTAATTATATCTAAAGAAAAAAGGTTAAAAAACTCACTTTAAAGACTCTTTTTTTTAGCTATTTTCTATCCAATTAACATAAAGTTCCCCCTTTTCCTTTCTGGATCCCCGAGGTCATTGAGATTCACCGGGGACCCCCCCCCCCCCCTTAAAGCATTGAAATGCGCTGAGAAACGTAGGGACTGGAGAGGATTCAGCGAGAGAAGCCCCAGAACAAGAGGCCGGCGGGGTGCATGGAAAGGTATCGGCTTACAGCAGAGGGGGTTGGTGCATGGAACCTCTTCCCAATGCAGGAGGGAAACGAGAGTCAAACCATCATAACCGTAAATGAAGGTTGGGTTTTTATGGTCTGGCTCTATACCAGGGCATGCTATATAGAGGATTAAGATGTGATCCTATTGGTCAAACACTACTTTTTTTTAAAAAACGGAATGTACCACGAGGGGGCGGAACAGGGGGGGGTATATATATATATATCAAATGTGCTGCTGGGTCATACCAAGTAAAAACCCTCCTTACTATTAAAGCAGCAGTGGGCTTCTTTTCGGGGTAAATGGCTACCAGCCCCGGGCATTAGCAGCACAAAATGAGCTAATTAGGGTTTATAAGAACCCGCAATTCTCCATAAAGATTCCGTACTAATTACTGCGGGGCGATAAAAACGGGAAACTCGCACAAAGATGCTCATTTCAAGAAAACTCAGGAAAAAAAAAACCCATAAGCGTCCCTTTTACAGAGCGAATCCCCCCCCCGGCGTCACTGCATGCGGCCTTCCTGTTTCAGGCGCGATGTCACCGCTTCCCCTTAATACATTATTTCTATATATATATTAATAGAAAAGTCAGCATTTCAACCCAAAAATGTATTTCTGAGATTGGCGCCAAACTTTTAACCCTATAAACAAACTGCACACAATCCGTACGATCCTCGTGCTGATTGGAGGGCCCAAGGGTCTGGCTATTAACCCCTTCTAGATTCAGGGTCTATAGATACGGAATAGGCATTTTCCGGCAGATCGGCCCCATCCGGCCCCCGTCTAGTCGCCCGTTCCTCCTGCTGTAACGACTCAAACCTTAAGCAGTCGTTGGTCTCGTCTTAGATTCAGGAGCCGTATGTCTATCCCATGCATGTTTAATACCCTCACTGTATTACCCTCTACCACCCCTGCTGGGAGGCTGTTCCACTTATCTACCACCCTCTCACTATCCCTCCTGCACACTTTCCATCATAGTTATGTGGTGTAGAGATTGGGGAAGGGTTGAAATTTCTTTACTGGGGAGGGGGATTTTGACATAACCCCCCCCAGAGGGAACGTTGATGCCCGCAGAAGTAGTGCGTAGGTTGATTGACCTCCTGAACCATCTCAGGTCTCGTCGTATCTGATACGTAACTGGCCAGAAATGTGCGGGGAAAACAGTATTTGTCCATCTTGGCCTGGAGGTCACCGCCGAGTGCTGACCCCAGATGATGGAGCAACGGAGAAGATGAAGCTCGGGGTCTCCAAGGTTCCGTCTCTTCTCTGAGATGACATAAAAGAAGTTGTCCATTACCACCTCGTCCGAGGAGCGCTTTCCTCTCCACATTCAGCAGCAGCTTTCAGCCGGATTCTCGCGTTCTCTTTCAGTATCTAAATTACTCACCAAATCATCTGTTTCTCCCTTAAAGGAGTCGTTTCCGTAGAAATGACACTTTTTTTTTTTATCGTAAGCGCAGAAATTCCCGCCGGCCGAGATGATGGCGGATCTGCTGAGTGTAACTCGACGGATTCTATAAAAATGACTCTTTTTGGCTGCAGTGCTCAGAACGCAGCGACCCGGCCATTTATTTTTTTAAAATCCCGCTTTAGTCAATTTCTGGCCCAAAAACTAGATATCTTCAACTGAAAATAAGCAGGATTTACTGGGAAAAAAAACACTCAAACCGTGGAGAGGAGAATCCCTGTATAAATAACTGGCGTGGGGGAGGGGCGGGCGAAACGGGGAACTTTGAAGAGGGGGTCACGTTCTAGACAAAAGACAGATATGTATCTGCGTTGCTTTATTTATGTCATGGAGAACTGGATGATGTCACGGAATGCAGAATGGGCCATTTACTGATTTCTTTGCCTTTTTTTAAGCATTCTATTAAAAATCTTTTGTCGGGGGGGGGGGGGGGGGGGCATTTTTCCAAGGATCCCTTAATTGATTTGAAGTCTGGCTTCATGTGGCCTCCTCTTTTATGGTCCTGGCTCGGCTTGTGGCGGAGTAATCCCTTATTGCCACGTGGCTAGGAAGATTAGTGAAAGGGTTAACATTAAAGATCGCCTGCAGATGGTGAAATTCCTCCCCAAATAATAAGAAATAAAACTGGCAGCATAATGCACTCACTTAGTGATACTTCGTAGACTTCAGAGAACCTTATCGCGGGAGAGTAACATATTTCTCTGATAACGTCCCTGGCGGGAGATAACGGCTCTTCTGCTGCCTGGAGGAGTCTAAACAGGAATCCGTCATCCGAAGGCAGATGTCTGCGTCCAGATTTGGGTCTGGCGGAGTTTCTGTTGGATTTTAGTTCAATATGGAAAGTGATGATTCTTTAAAACGGGTTTGAAAGGACATCCCTGTCAGCACAGCACAAAACCTGCGTGGGACCTAGGCATACCCCCAACATTTTGGGTGTCCAGGGCCTACTGTGAGGCTGGTAGAGCAGCCTCCCAGCAGAGGTGGTAGAGGGTAATACAGTGAGGGTATTAAACATGCGCGGGATAGACATACGGCTCCTGAATCTAAGACGAGACCAACGACTGATTGAGGTTTGAGTCTTTAAGGCCGGAGAAACGGGCGAGTAGACGGACATCACAGGTGCCACCATCACCTCGCGACGTAGGTGACCCTCACAGCACTGATCCACGGACAGCATTTAAACACAACGTATAAACGTTCGTAACGCGGTCCACGTGAGCCTCTTGTGGATAGAAGCTCCTCTTCACGTGACGATGAAGATGGTTCGATGCAGTGACCCCCGCAGGCGCCCTCCGGTAATGCAGCCCAAGGCAACTGCTGAACATAATAATTCTAATAATCCCAATAATAATCCTAATAATAATCCTAATAATAATCCTAATAATAATCCTAATAATAGTTAAATTGTGCTCATGGAATGTGTAGGAGACACAATGTTTCTACATTCCGGGTGTCCCCATTATATATATAATATATTATATTTGTTATTTTGTTACAGGGGCAGATAGAAGCGGAAGACGTGAAGCAGGCGGCCCGTCCGGGCATCTCCTGATACTTCTCTGTTCTCCATGAACGCGCTACACCGGGATCGCCTTAAACACGGGCAGCTTTTATACGATAAGACCGGGGAAAAACGAAATCCTCTGCAACTCTGACCTCATTTCCAAATTCACTAAAACTTTGGGTTCTAAACTCCCGTTTTAGTTACTCATTAATGTACCAATACTTGGTGGCCACGGTATGACCTAACAATAAAATATATACGGGCCGACGTGGAGGACCCAACATAAACAATGTATTTAAATAAAAAAAAAAATAGAAATGAATTCTAAAGCCAGACATTTTTCCTTAAAAACTCCAGACGACAGCCATGTTTAAACTTCTCTGTCAGGAAAATATACACTCGGCCGCGGTTTGGTAGGAGGGGTGAAGGAATCGCCGGCTCGTTTTCTTTAAGACCCTTTTCCCACCGGCTCGAGCAAACAGAGCTTCCTTGTAACAAAAGCCGGGTACCGTCTGGCTGACGCTGCACTAATATTTATTCAGTCCAGATGCACCGACAGGGCCGGCGGTTTCTGGGGGGGGGGGGTTGGTTCTCTGCGCCCCGTCTGATGCCGACTTTCAAATATCTGTTTTACGTCCAGGAGACGTAATAAAGGAATAGAATATTTGTAACAAAACAGCATTATTGGTCACTTTTCTCCGATACAAAATTACATTTTGAAATAAAATTAATTTGCCTTAAATTTTGATTTTTTTTTCTTTTGGGGGTAACAGATAAATATATAAATATATATATATATATATATACTGTACATATACTGTATATATTTATATATATTAATATATTTTAATAGTATTACATTTAAAATGCATGTAGGAATCTCGATTTAGGGTACCAAAATTTTACGTTTTTTAAGTGCTAATTATATTTCTATTTTTTAGTGAAATAATAATTTAGCTCTGTAATATATTAGTCATAAAAAATGTGTACTTTGGCCCAGCTAATTGGGGTAAATAATACTGACCTAGCGTGACAGGAATGTACAGGTTCAGGTATCCCCGTTCTGTTATATTTACAATAAAAATGTCCCTGGATTTTATTTAAAATAATAAATCTATTCAGCTTATACCAGAACAGCATAAATATATTCTATAGATGGGGGACCTCGTTCGAGACCAAAAGCGAGGTGGGATTGATGTCCTTCACAACTACTTCCTGCTTTGTCTCAGTTCAGCAGCATCTCTTACAGGAAGTGAAGGGTGCACCCAAGAATCTTTTCCCCCATGTCTAGGAAAAAACAACGTACAAAGGAATACATTCCCTGTATGTTCTAAAAAACTACTGAAATATGGAAAAAATTTCTCCTGGAGCATAAACCCCAGCGCTGTATTCAGTAGTGAGCATTGACAATATATGGTTTTATCTCATTTTGTCCCAATAAACTCCCTTTATCTGCAGACCTGGAGCTGCCGTTGCTGTCAGTCATGTGATATTTTGGGTGACTTTCCCGGCTCAAACCCCACACTGAGCTGATGCTTTATGACAATGCTAATGAAGTCCGTTCCTCCATAGACTTTCATTAGTCAAAGTGTCCGATTGGGTGATTTAAACTGAGCCATTCTATTCTCCCCCATAGGCAGTATGATAAGGAGTCGCAGTGTTTAGTAGATCGGGGATCAGATAACAGAGCGAGAATCATACAAACGGCTGATATGCAGCTGCCTGAAAACTTTATATTATGGGGCAAAAAAAAAAAAAACGAGAGCAAAAATTTTAAAAACTTATTTTAATCTGATACTAATAGAAAACAATTACTGGGATTTTCTGCGGGGTTTGAAAGGGTTGGGGATAAAGAGTTAATGGCACTATTTTAGTTCCTTCTCCTTGGCCTCTCTCTCCTCCGTCATTATCTGCCTGTTTACTTCTCCCCGGTGTTGTCTCCCCCCTCACACCCAGTCAGTTGTTCCAGGAAGTGGCTCCTCACACCCTCCTTGACCTCCGACCCATCCCTTCATTCATAAAAAACACTGAACGCCCTTTGAAGGTTTGCAGAACAGAGCAAAATATATACGGGTCTCCCATCCTAAATCATCAGGCAGGGGGGGGTCAAACGAGGTGACGCTCAGCAGAGCTTTATCAGAACTACAAATGGCTCAATGGAAGTCCAGATCCAGCCTTTGGGGTCTGCGGAGACGCTCGGGATTCGGGATAAGGGGTCTGCGGAGACGCTCGGGATTCGGGATAAGGGGTCTGCGGAGACGCTCGGGATTCGGGATAAGGGGTCTGCGGAGACGCTCGGGATTCGGGATAATGTTAAGCCCACGATTACGCAAATTAAAAACACTCTCAGAACTGGCTGAACCAAGGGGGGGGGCGAATAATTGGACCTGGACCTTTAAGGCCAGCAGCCGCCACAAGACGTATTTGCGGCTTTGAGTATCCAGCTGGTGGCCGGGCGATACAAGACCCGATCTACCGGAGCGGCTGCATTGGCAAGTAATTAGCCGTATTGACCGCTGGCCCACCTGGCATTTGCGCCGGTTTGTCAGTCCAGGCCTGCCTCGGAACCTTCCGTGAACTTCTAGAGATGTAAAGGTTTAATGGCGGTGCCTTCTTCTATAGACATGGTTGGCTCTCAAGAGATAGAGGAGATAGGAATGAAGTCTTGAGTGAAACAAATCTAAATGGAATGGTTCTACCGTCCAACAATCCCTGGAGCACAGCATTGGGCTTTTGACCCTGGGCACCAAGAACTTGTTATGACCCCATGGGGGGGGCTTCATAAAGTGAAATGTACTAAAGCAAAGTGATGACCCCCAAAAAAACAAAGCAACGAGGGGGCAGCTGCGGGAACTCTGCATCTTCATGGCCTCTCAGAACGTTTCAGGCAAATTAGGCTTCGTCAGGGTGTCGGGGGGGGGGTTAAACCTGGTAGCGTGGGGCTTATTTCTACTCCTTCCAGACACCGAAAGAGTCGGGAATGTCTCAGGTAACCTCAAAGTCGAGAGATCTGCTTTAGGGGGTATTAGCTACTGACAGGTAATGAGGCAGAGACTGACTGGAGCCACCGTGAAGCCACGCGTAAACCAGCTGCCAGATTGCTTTTGGCACCGGTCGCCGAGCCCTTAGGCCGGTGGATTTGTGCCAACAGCACCCGCTGAAGGAAATGGCTTATTAGCTTTGATTAAATCGCCTCACAAGCCGAATCCTTTGTCTAGAGAATCCTCCTACCCCATGCATGATTAAATCCCTTCGCTGTACTAACCTCTACCACATCTGCTGGGAGGCTGTTCCACTTTACCTACATCTACAAAAAAACCTAGGAGAGCACAGAGGCGCGGCGTAAATCATAATTACCCAGCGTTTCATTTTTGTTCCAGAAACTCATAAGTCGTGAGTGAGCGTGTGCATGCGCGAGGGATCTGGAAGTGTCTGGGGAGAGATGAGACCGCTGAGGACATTCCAAAAGACGTCTCTCATCTCCGATGGCTTTTCTTGTTGACTTCCAGATGTTCCTCTCGCAGCTGCCTTACTCGGGCTTGGCCTGGTTCCCAAAAGTAGTTAAGTAACAAAGTATCAGCTGCGTTGCTCGGGGGTTCTTTCTGATTAAATCTCAATAAAAGCCCCTTGAAAGGGTACTCAAGGACAGAGCAACAGGACTGCAGAGACACAAGGTGGCAGTATGACATCATCGGTGCGCTTCACACTTGCCAAACAAAACTTAACCCCTTCACTACCTTGGACAAGACTAATGACCGGATTACGGGAAGCGTAAAAAAAATGACAAAGTATCCCGAGATGAACTTATTCTATGCCGTCCGTACGTTAAATAACTTAAACGCTTCTCGTTAAAATCCGATGTAATTATATACATCCTCCGAGGGAAATTATACCCCAACCGGCTAATTATACGGCTGCAAAGCGCGGCGTCTCGTGCCAAGGTCTTTCTCTTGGTCTCGGAATGGGTCGCAGCCAAGCTAAGGTTGTAAACATTTGTAACGACGCGGATCGGGTCGGCTTAGGGCATCGGCTTGGCCGGCGTCCCAACCATCGAGCTGCACTGGGAAGCGCGACGTTGCGGAGATCCTTCACAGAACACAATAAGTCTGATGACTCCTAGAACCCAGCGGCAAACCAGCGCAGAACCCCTTTATAAAAACTATAGTATATTATAGAATGCACCCCCTCCCCCCCCCCGTGTACTGGACTTTATCCTCATCATCCATGGTTGGGCCCGTGGTGGACTTGTCCTCCATGACGTCAGGAGACGATGATTCCCACCCCGTACCTGCTTTGTCTGAATTTACTGTTAATGATTATTTACTCAGTCAATAAATAGTTGTTTCCTTTTAGAGGTCAGTAAATCAATTTAAAGCTGGGGGGGGGCATTAGACCTTGGGTGTGAAAATGACAGGAGGGGTAAATTAAAGGTTTTGTCCTCCTTTTAGAACCTTGTGGTCAATAAGAGGGCGATGTCTGAATCAATACATTTAAGGAATTAGACGGACTAATTGCCTCCTTTAATGGGCCTAACGACAGATCAATGGCAGCCATTTGATGAAAGGCCCGTTTGTCAGGGGTGTCTGGGGGCTCCCAGGTAGGTTCAGGGGCCACCGGATGGGAGACACAAATGGAGAACAAGGCGGGAGACTCTGCGTGGGAAATATCATGAAGAACCTTTAGTGACTCCTCAAATTTGTCACCTGAGGGGGTGGTGGATAAGTGGAGCAGCCTCTCAGCAGAGGTGGTAGAGGGTAATACAGTGAGGGGATTAAACGTGCATGGGACAGACATCCGGCTCCTGAATCTAAGACGAGACCAACGACTGATTAAGGTTTGAGTCTTTACAACACGAACGGCACGAATGATTCCTATTCCACCGGTGTTTAAATCCCCTCACTGTATTACCCTCTACCACTTCGGCTGAGAGGCTCTTCCACTTATCTTCCACCCTCTCAGTGATTTAAAAACTTCCTCTACTATTTAACCCCCAGGCAGTTTCTCGCAGGTACGGCCGTCAGTAAAACTTTCCGCGATGGTGGAAACATTTATCTCGGGGTCGTCCTCCGCTGTCAGATATCCGAGTCGTGCCGCGTGCTTTATCTTCCCCGGCGCTGTCTCGTGTGAGAGGAACATCGCATGCTTCCAATTTATTAAATTCTTTGGGTTCAGGGAAAAAATGTTACCTGCGCCTGACCTCCCCGTGCCTGCGCGATGCCATTCGGCAGGACTGACTGGCGGTCTCAGCCGCGCTCTCCTCACCTGTCTGTAGATTTCCTGAGCTGTCTCTCATCTGTCTCACCTGTCAGCCCTCAAACGGTTCCTTAAACCATCCCGGCTCGTCTCTGACAGAGGGTTCTTAGCTCCACATCCATCATTCCGCCGGACGACGAACTCCCTGACTCCAGTGTTACTTTTTTTTTGTAAAAAAACTTTTTTTCCCCAACGTTTTCTGCCTGACTTCAGGTGGATTTTGGCCGGTAGGAATTCAGCAGTTTAGATATCCGTTTATTGGGCGCTTCGGGTCCGAGCTGCTGAATCACTAAACGGCCGATTGTATATAACTGGCAAAATTTATAAATTGTATCGAATTAATGTGGAATTTCGTTAATGAGCCTATTTCAGTTATTTCATGTTATTATGATAATTTTCATTGTATAATCATATCCAGTGAAGTTCTTGGGGAGGCGGAATGGAATTCGGGGGGGGGGGGAAGGTAAAAAGGAAAAAGCGAAAAAGGGGGAAGGGGGGAAAAGGGGAAAGAGGGGAAAAGGGGAACAAGGGAGGGAGGGGGGTGGGAATTTGGGGCCCCTAAAGGAACTTGTCAGACTTGAGCATCATATGGAGCCCACCTACGGACCCCTCACCTGCTCAGGTACTTTCACACAATGCTTCTCCCACCTTTAACCCGCTAATTGCCGGAATCAAATGCATTTTATTTATTCACTTTGGGAAGCTGGAATGACAGGAATGAAAGGGTCAAAGGTGGCGTTTGTAGAGCTTTAACGTTCAAAGGGTATTAAGCATCCCCCAGAATGCCTTGTGCCGGGGCAGAACAATACCTGGGTGCTGTGATTGTGTGCTGTGCGACACACAATGGGCACGTTGCTTGTTTATACAGCTGCACGGGGCGGCGGGGCCTGCGCTAAGTAAACCAGGCCCTAAATCCCTGCCATAATAAACAGAGGAAACATAAAGACTCGATGGGATTCGAACGCAACTCGCCCCGGGCGGACTCACCGCCTGACACTGACATGGACTAATACTCAGCGGAACCCGGACCAGCGAGATGGGGAGGACGGGGGGGGACCGGGAAAAAGGAGGCACCAGAGAGCCAAAAAAATAGAAAGTACAGGGAGTCTGATCCATGCGCAGAACCAAGGAGTCGCAAAATAGAAAGTACGTGAAGTCTGGCTGACTAATAGCACCAAGGAAGCCAGGGAATAGAAAGTACAGGGATTATGATCCATGCGCAGCACCAGAGAGTCAGGTAATAGAAAGTACAGGGACTTTGATCCATGCGCAGCACCAAGGAGTCATGGAATAGAAAGTACGTGAAGTCTGGCTGACTAATAGCACCAAGGAAGCCAGGGAATAGAAAGTACAGGGATTCTGATTTATGCTACAAAACAAGCCATCTGGCTGATCGTGGTATAAATATATATATTA